>SNQJ01S0047455.1:29416-48099 GCA_010110895.2 Picea sitchensis | reverse complement strand
GTTTTTCCCTCTTTCCTCATTAATTTCAGTGTATATTTTGTATTTGGGTACCTAACATGGCCTCGTTGTCGGGACCCATTCTTCATTTTCACCATAGTGATGTTCAGGGGGGGTGTTGGAGATACTTCACACACACCTAGGATTTTTTTTTCCTAACGTTTTCCCTGTGTTTATTAGTCATTATCCAGTCTCCTATAGTTTAGGGAGAATATTCTCTTATGTTCACACTTTAGTTTGATTAGTTGAGTGGATTCTAGATGCTACATTGGGATCATCACCATGTAGCATTGGGATCATCACTAGATAATGCACAATGTCCTTGGGATCATCACCAAACTAGCACATTACTCATGATTCCATGATCTCCTCCTCACTTCACTTTGTTTCAATCAGTTAACTGAAGACTTGGAGACTAGTTAACTCAAACTAGGTGGCAGTTCACTCCCGTAATTGCCTAAGAGACTAGCCTAGGTGGCAGTTTACTCCCGTAACCACTGGTGTGTGTCCAGATCACTCTAGACCACTACTATGGTGCATTGGCTTCTCCCCCAGTGCGCATTAGTTGAGTTATACATAGTATATCATGTGTAAATTATCATTCATTCATTTGGTTAATGAGAATTCTTCCATTCTTTCTCTCCTGCTTCTCTTTTCTCATATTTTCTTTGCAAATTGTGTATGTTATTTGCTAGCTAGATCTATTCTATGAAGGTTCAACACATTTGAAATTGGTGTAGTTTTAATGCAAGAAGGAAGGCCCCTTTCCGGTGAAAGCAACCAACTTAAAGGAAAAAACTTACTCCAACCCATTTATGAAAAATAAATATTGTTCATAGTACATGCATTTAAGAAATGGCACCCATGCCTAATAGGATGACACTTCAAAGTAAAAACATATCATGATAGTTTGAAGTAATTCTTGGAGCAATGATTATCTTCAGAAGAGCAACAAAAAATGGGTTACAAAGATGTTAGGTTATGACTTTGAAATTATCTACAAAAAAGGAAAACACAATGTTGTGGCACATGCACTTTCAAGGAAAGAAGAAGAAATAGAGGGTTCATTATGTGTTATTTATATTTCGCTATTTGATTGGGTGGAAGAAGCAAGGATAGAATGGAGGCAAGATCAAGAGGTATGCAAGATCATTCTACAACTACAAGAGGACCCCAGTTCATTAGATAAATTTGTATGGAAGAATGATTGTCTATGGTATCATGTTCACCTATATTTATGTAAGAATTCCCAACTCAAATAGAAGGTCCTTCTAGAATTGCACACTTCTCCTATAGGAGGACATTCAATATTCTTGAAAACTTACCACATGATCAAGAAGGATTTTTTGGGGGAAGGTATTAAAACTGATGTTCAAAAGTTTGTGTCTGGATGTGTTTTCTTCCAATAGAATAAGAGAGGAAATCAAGACACCAGGTCTCCTACAACCATTAGTTATACCAAGTCAATGTTGGGAAGAAGTTTCAATGGATTTTATTACAGGTTTACCCAAATTTGAAGGAAAAATTGTCATCATGGTATTAGTGGATCAATTGACAAAGTATGCCCATTTTTTCTCTATTTCGCATCCCTTTAAAGCAAGTACAATAGCTGCAACATTCATGGAAACAATTCAAAAGCTACATGGAGTCCACAAGATTATTGTAAGTGACAGAGATCAAATTCACTAGGAATTTTTGGACTAAATTATTTTCTTGTTTGGGTACTCAATTGGCTCACACCTCATCTTACCATGCTCAATTCGATGGGCAAATTGAGATTGTGAATAAATGACTATAAGGATATATTCGTTACTTTGCATTTGATAAAGAAAAACTATGGGTCAAGTGGTTTCCCTTGGCATAATGGTGGTACAACACATATTTCCATACTTCATAAAAAATGTCCCCATTTCTGGAACTTTATGGATATCATCCTCCATCCATGACATCACCCTTGAAAGGGACTGCAAAGGTTCAAGCAGTGGAGGACCACATAGGGCACCAATAAGAGGTTCTCGAACTATTGAAGGATAACTTGTTTACGACACAAAATAGGATGAAACAACAAGCATATCAACATCACAATGAAATGGAATTTGAAGTGGGGGATTGGGTATTTTGTAGGTTATAACCATATAAACATATGTCCGTCAAGCAACAAAAGAAGGAAATTAAATTATCACCCAAATATTATGGCCCCTATAAGGTGTTGCAAAGGATTGGAAGGATCATGGTGAATGGAAATTTTTAGATGGCAGACAACCTAAAGAGAAGAGGAATACATGGACCTTCAAGATGTGATTTGTGTTATAAGGTGGAGGAGACCTAAAATCATTTGTTGTTTAAATGTAAATAGTTAATCCAAGTATGGAAAATTACTTTTTCTAAGCTTGAACACAAGGTATATATTCCTCTTAATTGGAAATGCATGTTCAACACCTAGCACAAAAGGTATTATTGGATGTTTTTGAACAAGCCTATCTTTAAAAGAGCATGGATGGAAATACACAAGTTTCTTTGCTGGAAAATATGGTTGTCAATCAATAGAGCCATTTTTCACCAAGAAATCTCACCTCCAATCGTAGCGACAACCAAATCCTAAGGCCTCCTTATAGAGGTGATTCAAGTGAGAAGAGTTAGAGGGCATAACGTTGCAATGCTAAAACAAGAGGGAAGGGATTGGCTCAAGGATCCCTTGATGGAAGGAAATTTGCATATGAGAAGCATCTTTTGTAGGTTAAGAAATATGTCATCTTGGAAAATTAGAATGGTAGGGGAATAATTCCAGTGTTGGAAATCAAAGCTTAAGGAGTATATTATCTTCTTTGATGTGGCCTTGAAAGGAAATTTGGGGGTGGCAGGTGCAGGGGGGCCGTTTTCGATCTTGAAGGAGATCATGAAACAAGAGTTGAGTGGTGATTAGGGGAAGCCACTAATAATTGAGTGGAGGTGTTGGTGATTTATCATGGCCTTCAGACTCTAGAATCGAGATGAATCATGAAACTTTTGGTTGTAGGAGACTCAAAAATTATCATCGAACATATGTGTCACTCTTAAACCCAAAAGGAATACACCTTGGCAAGGCTTATCCTTAGAATTCAAAAATAAACAAGGAGGTTCAAATCAATAAATTTCTTCCAAGTGTTAAGGGCTCAAAACAGCTAGGAAAATTGATTGGCCAATAAAGAAACTCGACTAGGTGTTGGAATGTTAAGAACAAAAGGAGGGTTTATGACTTCATCCCATATCCCCTAGTTCTTTTGATAATAGCCTAAGTTCACGAGCAACCTTAAAATCAGAATGATGGGCACTAATAAAGACAAGTGGTGGAGCACATTCAATCCAAAAATATGGGAATTAACAATCCTCAGTAGGTTTCTTTTAGTTAATTTTAAGTAAAGCCTAGAATTATTGGAGTAAGAATGAACACAATCATTCTAGGTGCTTCTCTTATGAGTCATTGAACCTACGTCACATACTACATTAGAATGAATGTCTTGTGGATAACAATCGGGTAGCTATATCCTATATGAGTAGTATAATTTCCAATAAGGATGAAGCATAAAAGTCTAAGCATGCAAATTTATTAGAGATAATGACCCATCCGTTAAAAGACAAAATGAGAAGCTTTAAGCTGAATGTGGCATGCTTTACCAATTGGTCTTGGGCCTTGCTAGGATTTTTCATTCTACAATTTCTCATCCAAAGTTATTAACTATGACTACTCTAGTCATTCCAAAAGATGAAGAACCAGTTCAACAAGCTCTAATAGATTTGGAAATGGAACAAGTGGACCGAGAGCTTCAATTAGGAGCAAGTATCAAGTAAGAATCTCATAGGAGGCATGTCTTTTTATAATTCCAGGTTTATTTATGCTTTGCAAAGTAGTTTTGATTTTTGACTAGTTTCTTGGGATCTATGCTAGTAGGTATTTATGTTATACCTTTTTGGATGTTAGAACAACTCATTCTATAGGGAGCAATTTTGTATTTTGGACTCTTCTTGAAAGACTAGCTACTAGAAAACCTCATTTTTGTTTGTATTGTGTGTGTTTATCCTCAAAAATTTGTTAACAACGTAATACCACTCCTTTACTCAACCACTAATACTCACTACTCATATGTAGCATGTGCCCCAACTTTAGGTAGGTCCCACCTCTGTATAGTTGATTATATTCTTATTCTACTTGTTTTTTGCAATATTATAGTGAACACTTACGTGCATACACCTATGGGATTTACTAACTATGATTCATATGTAGTCACTTGATTTTGTGTTCCTTGCTTTCTTGATGGAAAGCAAGGTTAGTACCTTAATTTTTTTTATTCTAACCATGTATGAACATTTTGTAAGACATAGTATAGGATGCCCATGGAATGGGGATGATTCCCTATAATGTGATTTTTCCTATCTTTAAGGCTTGACCAATGTAGTATATTACATCTAGCAACAAAAAGCCTATAGAAAACACATCCTTGATGTACAGGGTCAAGTATATACGCTTGTGCAAAGATAGGTTCATCCTTTCTTCTTTTGTACTCTACTTGTCTTGACTCCAAATTGGTGTAGGAGGTTCCTAACAAAAAATCATGTTTATATACAAGTTACAATGTTTTGCAACACTTTTATTTGAGGATTTATTAGGTCAATTTCTTCTCGTGTTAGGCATCCCGATAGGAATATCTTCATCTTCCACGAGCTCAACTTACATACCAGATCATTCCATGTTGCACTTCTATGGAACTTTTGCACAACACTCCTCCAAAAACAAAATTAACTCTCATATGGCTTTTAGGTATTCCAGAGTACCATCTTTGACATTGTCCTTGGCTTCAACTAGCTTATCCTTAGATGTGTATGTTGATTTACCTTCTAGCTTCGAGGAAGAATTTCAAATCTACCAAATCTAAGTGATATGTAGTGTACTTTCCCACTTACCTCGGTTATTATGGCCTCATGAGTGACTATTTCTACTATTTAATATATTTCCCCATTAGTGTAGGGAAAATTTGTTAGATTTCAGTTTCTATTGATGGTGAACCGTATATTGATATAAATCCCCCCTTTACTTTTAAATGATTTTTCAAAGACAATTGTCCTCTTAAACCTCCCTAGAGAAGACTATGAACATAAATGAATCGTGTTTGTAGAATTCCACACCCCATTTGGATATTGAGTTTGATCCTTCCTATTGTCTCCTAGAAATACACTACATAGTATCAAATCCCATATACCAATCAATAACTTTGATGCCACCGAGGAGGCTACCCACTATTACCATAACAACTTTCCTCTTGCTTTAGGATGGTTCTTTTACATCTCAAGGGGGGATTCATAAATGTTGTCTTTGATATGTGATTTAAGCTAAAAACTAATGGCAAATCGGGAAGCAACACATTAGAACTAAAATGAGAGGTGAGAAGCTTAGTAAGGCCAAGAATGGATCCTACTATGTAGATAAACCAAATTCAATATAAAATGTGGAAGAAGGCATTCTTAGAAACATAATAACATTTCTTATATAATCATACATTCATAACTAAAGCTATAAAAAAATCCATGCAAAGGATCGTAAACCAAAAAATCAGATATAGAATTGTTCATCTCAAACCATCAAGGAAATTACACATGAAAGATAGAGAATAAAACTTTACTATTAAGTTCAAATTGCAACACCAATACATCAATATGATTTACAACATGAGAATAGAGGTGAAGGAACAACTAGTATTACAAGGTCCCTCATAATATACAAACGTTAGTACATTTAATTTGGTGGTCCAACCTCTTAATCATCTTCATCGCTTGCTTAAATAGATTATGAATAGACTGGTCATCTTTGAGTGTGTTAAAGATGATTAATCATGTTATAATTAAAACCTTTATTTTATCTTTGACCATGGCTAAGTACATTAACACAAGAGCTCATTTGACACGGTCAACATAGATCTTCACTTCTAGAGTTCCATTGTCAAAAAATAAAACATCCTTCTCTATCTTGAAACCAATGCCTCTCTTTTTTATACTTTCCTCCTTTCAGGGATTTTCCCATCAAGTCATGGGCCTTATTCATTATTCTAGTATTTACTTAATTATTGGCCATAGGCACAAATGACCATGGATGCTTACTATTATTATTATACAAACTCGCAATAGCACCATAATCTCCATCAAGTGCATATGTCATTTTCTGTGTTCTCCAAGCAATCTACCAACCATCAACAAGCAATATGCATCAAACTATTTTTTCATTGATCATTTAGACCTTTCATCTTCTTGAAAATGTGGCACTCTGTGACTAATCCTATTATCATTTGGACCACTTCCATCGAATTGTGTGTCTCATTCCCTTTCCAACGATCCTCATTTACCTAAAATGTCCCATCGCAACAAAAGATGCAGCTTGTTGAAGTCCATGTTATATATGTCATTGATCCATTTCTAGCTTATCCACAACCATTAGACTTCTTCTTAAATTATATATGCCACACGCACCAAGGGAATATAACCTTTGAATTCATATGGGAAAATGCCTCCATTTTGTATTCAAGTAATAATATCAAGCTATGCCACTCTAGTCTATTGTAATTGCTACATGTGAATTTTTTTTATCCCAACTACTATACCCATGCTCAGTCACCATGCCACATCATTGCCTTGATTCCATATGTTAGCACCAAGCCTTCGTCCACCTCACATTCCACTTGTCTACAATATGTCTACATGATGTCGAATGTGATGTTTTCTTTCTACTTGTCTTGGGTCAAACCTTAGGTCCCAATGTGGAGGCAGAGGGAAGCAAAACCATGGAGTGGAGGCTAGAGGACTTTGCATTCCACATCAAAGGAAAGTGGATGTTGAGGTGGAGGATGATGTAAATATAGAGGTGCAACAAGAGTGTGGATGACGTAATACAAAGGGTGGAGGATGACGTAATGCAAAGGGTGGAGGATGACATAATACAAAGGGTGGAGGATGACATAATGTAAAGGGTGGAGGATGAAAATGAATGCATAGGGTGAAAGATGATGCAAATGTAGAGGTGCGGCAAGTGTGTGATGTGGAGGGTTGATGATGACAATGAATGAAGAGGGAATAAATGGTAAGGTGTGGCAGAATGATAAATGTGGATTGACAATGAGGGAAAAAGAAGGAATGCATAAAAGAGATGGATGTGAAGTGTGGAGAAGGTGAAAGGTAGAATGTGGATGGAAATTGAGGGAGCTCCACATTCCACATATAAGAAATTGGATAAGCCTCGAAGCAATGTAGAAAGGGATTGGCCTAAGACCCAAGAATTTGGTTGATCCACAAACATGAGACTCATAGCCCACATGTATCACCAACATGGGTCCTCTGTGGAAATGTAATCTGGTCTATGTTCTCTATATGATGTCAATTTATTTTTCTCTATAATGGATTATAAGGTTTTTGTGTTTGTTGTAACCTGCACACACACAACTAGTTGAATTGCAATGACAATCAAGACTTTGAATTCAAGTTCCTCTATTGTTAATCCCAGGTAGGCATACACTAAACGGCTAGGATTCTTGGCTCCAAGGGTTAGTTTTATTTTCTATAAAAAGTCAAGACCAATTCCCGTCAACACTCTCTAATGGTTTCTCTTTGTCTTCTACTGACTCAAGATTCTCCTCAATCAAATGAAAGAAGGGATACGACTATTGCTCAATTATCAAAATGAGCACTTCTCCTCCAAGACAATACTATCCAACACTTTGTTGAGTGCTTGCTAGTTCGAATGCTAACTAATTTATATAATACAAAATCTCTAAACTTTCAAGTGTGCATATACATCAAAGAGACAACTCCATCATGCAGTCATGTTAAGGCAAGCTAAACACATGTGTATTATTCCTCCATCACAATTGACTATTAACATTGTCTTTAATGAACTATTGATTGGAAAAAAAGTCAATTAATTACCAACTACCACAACTACTCAGGAATACAATTATCCCAGTAACCAAACTCCATCAATACACAACACTCAATGGATTGTTACTCTCTGGTTCACAAAGGAAGGTAGCTCCAATCAATGCCCAAGAGAGGAATGTTTTGTTTCAACTTGGAGATAAATCGATAGCCATGAAATGGATCATTCCAATATTAACAGAACACACACACACACACCCATGTGTGTGTGCACACATATACACATGTGTGTCTGTGCGCACATATACACATGTGTGTATGTGTAGACACACATATACACATGTGTGTTTTTGTACACACGCATATACACATGTGTATGTGCATGTGTGTCTGTGTACACACACGTACTCGACCAATAATTAGATGCTAAATTGTTCCTTGATTCACACAGGGAGAATTGTTCAATGCTATCAAAGGGACAATGTTCTCTTCAACTTTACAAAGGGGACAATGTTTCTTTTGCCAACCATACAAATTCCAACAATGCAATAAATATATTAATCAAACAATTAATTTGAATATTCAACATTCAATTGATGACCAAAAATTGAAATCTTATTAATAAAGGGTTGAGCCTCACATGTATTCTTATCTCATTGATTCCCAATGCTCATTCCATATAAGACAATTCAACATAAGCCAAACTATTAATTGATTGGATGTGTTTCCTTTGCATTACTTTGAGGAAATGGAACCATTGCCAAATGTAATTTAAATGGACACTTTACTTGATCAACCTCAATGTACAACCATGAAAGAGGAGGTATGACTCATATAGTGATGTGTACGACCTGTTGTAGGGTGTATACGACCAGTAGGATTATCCAATAACTTCAATAAACCAAAAAAGACTAGCAATAAAGAAAAAAGTTAATCTAGAGGCCTCAATAGTCACAAGATTGTTGTTCTTCAGGTACAAAACAAAAGTTTGGCTAAATAAATGCAGCAACTAATTCGTAATAGCCATTGATCTCATAACTCAAAGAGGAATGGATGGTCTACAACTACTAGCTATTGTACTTAACCCGATGATTGATAACAATTGATTCTATGCATGAATTAATAACAACTCACTATGAGATTTACATAATAGTCCATTAAAATGCAGGTAAAACCAGATTCCACTACATAACAATCACAATAAAACTTGTAATTAACACGTGGATTTTAGCTTGGAAACCCAAAAGGGAAAACCAACTTTTAATGGTTGGTCAATCTTTAATTGCTTGTGGGTATTGAGTCTTACAACTAGTCATTTTTGTTTGGATCCATTTTTTTATCATTAGTCCAAGGCAAAGAAATGGGTAAAGCTTGAGACTTGGAAATAAGGAAATATTAAGAAATAAAGGCTAGAAAAGGAGAGGAAGTTAAGAAGAAAAAGAAAACCCGTGGACGAGAAACTGACATATTTTGTCCAATTCACCATAAAATTTGATTGTATCATTTTGTGCGCTAACACTTCCTTTTGGTTGAAAGAATTGGAATGGTGATCCCAAGCCTTAATGCCAAGGCATGTGGTGGTTGATTCTACTAACTAGAAGTTTATCTTGAATTTCCTACCTCAATGAAAGGGCATACTAATGTGGAGGTAGAAAGATGAGTTCATGAGCCATATTTGGCTATGGCCATGGCATAGTCCAAGGCATTGGATAGGATGGTGGAAACTAATAAGGTATATCCTATGACACATAATATTATTGTGATGGGAGCATATAAGAGGGTGGCATAATCTTGTAATGAGTTGCATAAAAGTATAGTTGTGGTGTGTTATAAAATCAACTTCATATTCATACAGTACCCCTAACATGGAGGATGAATACCCTATTAGAATTTTATTCTATTTACTTTCATTGGTTTTTTCATTGTTGATAGTTCCCTCTATTCTTATTAATATGTTTCATTTAATGAAGAAGGATATCCCATCTTTTACTCTTGGATCCACAATGTTATTTTGTCCATGTCAAGTGTCGTTGTGCCCACATGTTCGTATGGAGTGAGTATTGTACTTTTGGGTTCTCTTCCAAGGATAAGCTTGTTGCACATCATTCCACCTCAATGGGGCTTGGTCAAACGTAAGAGCCAACTTTATGAGTTGCTTAAAAGATTGTTGCTCGATGTCCCCTTTTATCACCAAATTCATCCAAATAAACAAACAATTGATTATGCCATTCAAGAACGTAGTCATCAATGTAATATTATTGTGCAAAACAACAACACACATCTTTTCAAGGTGCATGATTTGCACCAAGAATTCATTCATTATTTCATCACCTATCTACTTAAATGGGATGATTCTTACTTCATGCTTTCAACACTTGAGATATTATCCATACTGTCCAAAAAGGTGGTTTAAATTTTCTCAACTATAATAATATAATAGTTGGGAAATGTGTAGAACCAACTAGATGCCTTGTTCTTAAAGTGGATGAACAAAATATTTGCGTATGTTTTTTCATGGAATACTCCACACTTTGACATATATGTTGACCTAAAATATGTGCCCCACTAGGTCTTCCTCTTTCAAACCATGGAGAAGAGGTTTATTGTCAAATATTTGGGATGCATTATTTTATATTTGATAAATTCTTTAACATAAACGAGAAATCCCACTAGATCGTTCTTTCATGGTGGCATATTTTTGTTGGGCATGCCTTATACCTTAGTGTTATCATGCCACTTTTGGTCTACTTATGACACTTGAGCGACTTTCATTAGATGCACCACAAATTAACATTAACCACAATTTGTAAGCTAAAAAACCACGGAGGATAGGCCAAATAATGATCGAGTACAATCCAACTCTTGGTCTGGCCAAAAAGGAGAATTGGGAACTACCTCAATGGAAGTGGTGTACATCTATGTAGGAATTCCTCGAGAGTTGTGTAATTCTTGTTACACCAAGAACACATTAAATTGCATGTCACATTCAATTCCATGGCCACTTCGGAAGATGTGTTGGTTAAACAAGCCTCATATCATTCAAACTTCTTCACTCACTGAAAATGTACATGGCCATACCTGATGTAAATGCAAGTACATGGGTTGAGATTTGAATCCAAGCTCCATTTACCACCATTTCTCTACCAAGGAAAAACTATAAATGCATGTCTCCTCTAGCCATTTCAACAGGTTCAAGTTCGAATAAGTTTAATCACACATGATTGAGAAGTATTTAGATTAAGGTTGTTTTCATGAATTATGAATTGTGTTTATTTTGCAAGGTGAATTGTTATTCTAAGTTTGGTCTATGGTAGAAGTTCTATCAAAGAGTCACGGGTTAGAATATTGTTATGTTTGAGAAGTCTTCTTGAACAATAAGCATGATTCATGTCACGTGATTTAAAAGTAAACATATGAATCATTAATGGCAATGGTTTGATGTCTAAGTGCAGTGCGTTCATGGGATTTATGTGTTTAGGGTCAACTATTTGAATAAACCCATTTTGTCCACTGATCTTATTTTTACACACAAATTATTGAAGACATAATGCTTTTATACTTCCCTTCTCAATTCAAGTAGCATTGTTATAGCAAGATTTGCCTCACCATTGCTATCTTGCGTAGAGGGCCTTTTTTCCATTTCCCTATGCAAACTTATCAACCCCCTTTTTGATATATCCAGAGCCAAAATTATATATTTTTCCACATATACGCTTCCTAACTGCTTTGCAAGATGCATATATGCTTGTTGCTCCACTACAACTTGCGTATATCAGGATTTGTGCCAGAAAATACAAACTGAGGTCGGGTTTCCATGTCACGACAAATGATCTCTGATCTTTGGCCTTCCATATACTGGAAACGTTCTGACGTGGCCCTTCAGTTGCATTCTGGAGGCTATAAGAGCACAATTTCGAGTTATGGAAAAAGAGAGAGAAAGCATTCAACTTTGAGAGAAAAGTTACTCTGGAAAATTACTTCATATTGAATCTGCATCCCTTTGTCCCTCAAGTCTGAACACAGTGTTCAGCCCCCAAGCTCTTCCCTTATTGTCAAGAGGATCTCATTATCTCTTTGCTATGACCTTGCCTTTGGTGGAGGATTGAAGTGGTGGAGACCCAGTTGGAAGGAACTTGGTTTCTCGGTTTCGAACCATGCCGACACGGAGGTCTGTAATGTTGATACTTTTCTTGATCAATTATTAATAGAAATACTCCTTTCCCGTCTTATCGATATCTTGCAAATATATGATTATTATCCATGGGCATGTTTATAATGTTTATTAACGGGTTGTGCTATCTGATGTGCTAACTCATTTTATATACTGTCACTATATCATTGCATTGCTTGTTTGTTGAGAACTTCTTGCAGGTGTAAAGCTTCGGGTCAAAGTGCTCAACGGTGGAACGACATCAAACGATTGGATCAAGGTAGGCTTCTTCCTCGTATTGCACATTAGTTTATATAGCACATGTTGGAATTGAGTTGATTTATGCAGTCATACCTGTCTATTGTGGTTTACCCTTGGCCATAGAGAGTTTTTCCCTTGTAACAGAATTGGTGAGTCCACTGGGGAAGTTATTCCTTCTAAGGGTTGAAGTATTTTTCCTTCTTACATTGCTCTTTTGCCTTTGTATTTCTTGTCGTATCATAGTTGGACATAGTCTGCTCACCCTGGGTCTGAGTTTTCAGCCTTTTAACCTTGCCTAGCCTTGTTTTAAAATATATATGCCCTTTTTGCCCTGACAGTCGCGGGTATACGCTTGTTGTCCCACTACAAGAGGCGTATATACACCATTTTCTCTTGAACAAGAGCGTATACCACTTCCCCCTTGCTTGTTTGCTTGGTTTAGTGACTGTTGGGTAGGTTTTGAGGATCACTGAGCCTTCTTAGGTCTCTGTGGTACCTGTTGAGATTATCTGGGATGATAGGAAACCTTTTTGGAGTTGAATTTTTGGGCGGTGTCTTTCTCTTTGTTTTATGTTTTTGATTTGTCCTTGGTAGTTGGGTTGTCTGCTTAGTTGCTTGGTATTCTGCTCGAGTGATTTCTTTTATACACAGTAGAAGTTATATATCAAGTCACTTATCAATCCATGCATTTTCTTTTTAATACATAGAAAATACAAAAAAATAGGTATTTTTCATTGGTTGGTATTTTTGTCTTGGAACCTTTATCATTAGCTTAGCATATTTAGCGAAAGATTGCATTTTACTTCTGAGTTGCAGAGTTAAAATTGAAAATTGCATTGTTTTTATTTAGCATATCATTCACTGAAAAGTTAAGGTTAGGCTTTGCACTATATCTATTTTTATTTTCATGCAGAGTCATAACACCATGAGTTTCATTTCCATACCTCTTTGAGTAATCGCAGCCTATAAAATTTACACTTTAAACTAAAATTGATTAGTCGCGATTTTTTTTTTTAGGGTGCACAAACTAGCCTAGAATTTAGTGCCTTGGAATAGGATTTTGTGAGTAAACTTATCCAAGGCAATTAAATCAACATATGTGTCTGAGACAGGGAGTTGAGAAATCCATTGTATAATTGGTAATATTAGGAGGCTCCGCTCACACCGGAGTTAAGCACGAGGTCGCACGAAGTTTGTTGAAGGGACAACCTCTGGATACTCACCTAGAGTCAAAGATATTTCTGTGGATTTATTCGTATTTGGGGATCTTGCTAGTATCCATAACTCTGTGAGAGGCGGTACTTTCAAGGTTTCGGGCTTTGCTACTCTGCCCATTCGGTAATCCAGACTTACGACTGTTCGCCTCTGCATCGGTTATACAGTGGTTGATTAGTTGCTTGACTTAGGTTTCTCATAGGTTACTTGCAGGGGTTATTCTGTTTGTATCCTAGGTCAGATAGGGGTCGGACAACACACAACCTTTATGGAAGATTACCTCTTCGGGGAGATCTGACCGACTGGTTGTTAAGCCTACGAGGGCCCTTATAACTGATTATGTTACCTCCAAACTTTAGCAGGGAGTCTCAGGTCCCTCCTGGACGAGGCATACCTTCTTTAGCGAGGGAGGCCACTCAGCCACTTTAGCCCGTTTACATGCATGTTGGCCGTTTGACTTTTTGGTATGCTCTTTGATTACTAGTTGGCCTTAGAAGTCTATACTAAGTTTTCATTATCATGGATAGTGGAGTTCCTTTTGCTCCCTCATTTACTACTACCACCCCCATGATGTCCACTCATTTCATGGGGACGGATCCTTCCACTTCGCATTATGGTATGCAGAATTGTAATACTCAGTCAACGCCTTGGGTCTCTAATCATTTTTCTCATGGTATGTATGATATGTCTTGGCACTTTCCATCCTCTGTCTCGCCTCCTTATGCGAATACAAGTTTTGGGTTTGGGGGCATGATGCCTCCTTCTTATCCCTCTCCATTTGGTGGGAGTCATATCCTTCAAACACCTCTTACGGTAGGAGGTTGGAATCTTCCTTCCTACGAGTCCACTATGCGAGAGGTAAATGCCCAATTAAGCAATCATTCTACTTATTACACTTCGTCCACCTATCCTTTTTCCGCTATGTCGGTTCCTACGAACACTTTTCCCATGGCGGACCTCCATCTGTCCTTTGTCATTTCATCTGGGGGAAGTTATTTTTATAGTATGGGCAACCCCCCTCACGAAGTTCCTTCGCTTGGGGACAACATATATCCTCACATGAGTAACCCTTGTCACGTCGCTTTCTCTTCGCAAGCGGATTCCTCCGTGTCGATGCCCTTACAACCCTTTATGAATCAGTATGGAGGAGGATATTGTCCTGCCGGACAGGGACATGGTGTAAACCATGATCCTTCCAGGCCTACAATTTCTCAAAATCAATCTTTCCATGCATCTTGGACTCAAATGCCACAATTCATTACTGCTGCAAGTCCAGTCACTGCGTGTCATACTGGCATTCTATCACCAACCTCTTCTAGTCATGTTGGAGATT
The DNA here is from genome assembly GCA_010110895.2 of Picea sitchensis. Classification (NCBI taxonomy): domain Eukaryota; kingdom Viridiplantae; phylum Streptophyta; class Pinopsida; order Pinales; family Pinaceae; genus Picea; species Picea sitchensis. The sequence goes on along the minus strand of SNQJ01S0047455.1, from coordinate 33,250 downwards.
GGCTGACAACCTCTACGAGTCATGTTGAAGACTTGCAACCAACCACTGCAAGTCATGTTGGGGGCACATGTTTGGTCACTGCTAGTCACACTGCACATACATCACCAACCTCTGCTAGTCATGTTGGGGATTCATCACCAACCTCTGCTAGTCATGTTGGGGATCCATCACCAACCTCTGCTAGTCATGTTGGATATTTTCTACTAGCCTCTGCAAGTCATGCTGGGAGCATGTCACCAACCACTGCAATTCATGCTGGGGGCATTCATATGATTGAGAATCCTAGACGTCTCAGACGTAAGCCTAGATTCCTTTGCAGGACTTGTGAAGGAATTCACCTTACTCATTTGTGTCATGTTACTGCTAGGATACCGGAAGCATGGGGCTCACCTAAGGGCCCTTCGGGTTCTGAGGCATCTATGGTTTCATAGCACTCCATTCCTTATTTGGTTGATACAACAGTCATGTCGATGCAATCTTCGGTTGACACCCCTTTTCCTTTAGGGGTTGATGCGTCCTTTGACCTTGTTGTCTCACATCCCGTTCCACCTGTGATCGTGTCGATGCAATCTTCGACTGACACCTCTCCTATGTTCGGGGGTGATGCGTCTCTTGACCTTGTTGTCTCTCATCTTCTTCAACCAACGGTAGTGTCGATGCAATCTTTGACCGACAACACTCCTGTTTTTTAGGGTGATGCACCTCTTGACCTTGTGGTCTCGCATCCTATTCAACTAATGGTTGAGGAAGTGGTCGTGTCGATGCAATCTTCGATCGACCCCTCTTCTCTTGGAGAGTGACAAGTCTAAGGAAGCGGTCATGCTAATGCAATTTTTGGTCGATCATGCTCTTCTGGTTTGAGTTCTATACCTTCTCTGCCATGTCCTTAGCATTTCTAGTACTTCACCTTCTGAAGAAGAGAGATTTTTACTCTTCCCGAGTTCTCTCCCTCCAAGTATTGATGAGGTTCCCTTTGATTGGGATGGTCTTGTGAGGTATCCAATGCCTTCGCCTATGTCTTTTCCTGGAAGAGACATTATCCAATATGCCACGAAGATGATACCCTCCGTTAGCACTTTGCCCTCCTCGACTTGGAGAGCTTTGGGTCTTCCCGAGCTTGTGTCGGTTCATCGCAAGATACTGACATTCCACAGAAGGTCTACACGGGAGCCTTGGCCTCCCCCATGACTTGCCGCCTAGAATCTCCCAAACGAGTCTTAGTTAAGATCTTTTCCGACTCGTCTAAAAATTGAAAAGATTGTCGAGTGATTTGTCCCTTTAACACTCGTTAAAATTGGATTTGAAAGGCCATGAGTCTTAGTTAAGCTCTTTTCCGACTCGTTATTAAAAATTGAAAAGATCGTCGAGTGATTTGTCCCTTTCACACTCGTTAAAACTGGATTTGAAAGATCACGAGTCTTAGTTAAGCTCTTTTCTGACTCGCTATCAAAAATGGAAAAGATCGCCGAGTGAACTTGTCTTTTTCACACTTGTAAATTGGATTTGAAAAGACGTCTATTTGGCACAAGTTTACCCCTTTTTTCACACCAAGTAGACTAAAAGATATAAAAAATGACATTTTTTGGCATTAAATTGTGATTGCATCTCATGCCCTTGCTTGCAATATTGAGCCTTTAGCCGGTTCTCTCTTTGCGTTATAAACCATGGCCCAAGCAGTTTGCATCCTCAACCAAGAAGAGCCTTGTTTATATCATTCGCAATTTGACACCCTATACCCTGGAGGGAACATCACCCCGAGTGTCCATCTCCCGCATGCATTTCTTTGCATTGAGCATAGGTACGTTCCACTGTTGGAACTAGTCTTGCTTACTTGCGACACTCGTTCCCTCCTCTGTATTATAACATTCACTTGTTATGAAAAAACAAAAAAAAAGACGGGCGGGAAGGGAGTACTATATTGTAATTGGCAACAGTCGTGTCGCCTTTGAACATAGCACAAACCTATTGAGTCCTTGTGTCATCATAATTTTGGGTTTAGCATGGCCTTAGGAAGGTGATCTCGTTACAGAATTTTCTCTACCGACTGGTTAATCTTCCAGTCACTATAGAGAACATTATGGATGCCTCATGCATCTAGTTGTCACATCATTAAGTCTATGCTCTCGGAGTCCACCGTATGTCTCATGCTCTTGTTCAAAGGAAGTCTATCAACCTGTGTCGGTCACTCCTAAGAAATCTTGACTTTGCATGTCGGCCATACCCTCAGTTTGTCTCAGAATCACATGATACTTTGGTCTTATGATGCACCCTGGCCCTACTTTCATCATTGGTAGGTCACCTTGAACCCAACAATCGACATTTCATCATGGGTCGTTGATTGGGTGGTTTCCCTTGTGTTCGACGGCAAGACATCTATTCACACTTTGGGATTCGTGTAGTGTCTTGGATTCCATTAGCCTTATTGGTGGTTTCCTCGCCTTTGTCAACATTTTTCATCATTAGTTGCTATTCAGAGGGTCTTTTTCATGTACCGCTTGCATTTGGCACACACGAAAGATGCACAGGGTCGTTGGTTCGTGAACATGTTCTTCGTCCGATCTCCACCAAATCATGAAGCTTCTGCTTTGTTCCTCGTGTTGACTGATGATAGATGCCTTAATGCTCTCCTTTCAGCGGGTCTCTTTCCATCGACTTAAGCTCATGTATTCTGGATACGAGACCTAGAGTTTTATGAGTACCTTGAGGCTTGCAATCATTAGTGGCAGGCTCTCTCTCCATTGACAGATGGGAATACATCAATGTCTCATGTTCAATGGATCTCTCAAGTGTTCGACACCAGCTCCTTTATTCACATTTGTAGAGATGTACTCGATGCCTTGATACCTACTTTCGTCATTGGTAGGTTGTCTCGCGTTTGTTAACGGTATACCTCAATGACCGGTAATCAAACGATGTCTCGTCGTGTTCGACCTCAACTCATTTATTCACATGATGTAGACTTGCACCATTGGTGGATTGTATTGAAGACTTGAAAACATCACTTTGTGGACACAACTTTCCTGAGTTGTTGCTTCCATTTCATTGGACCAGTACCTATTTGACTTCAGCGATCATGGGAGATTAGATTGTACTCCATGGTATATAGATATCTTCAGATTGATTTTGAGACTGGTTTCACTGGGCCTTGTTCGTGACTATGACAGTTATTGGCATGTAACCGCATTTATATTTGCCTACTCATGGCCATGAACACTTGTTGGTATATTTTCCACATGGATATGCATTGTATTTTTGGCAGCCATGTATGCAAAGTCAGTACATAATGTAATGAGCAATTGAGTTCATCCAGATGGTTCTCTACCACTCCACTTCTGGGTTATTTATAATGTATTTCGGCCATCGTAGATACTCCTCTGATCTCACACATTAGGGGGCATCTGTTATAGCAAGATTTGCCTCACCATTGCTATCTTGCACAGAGGGCCTTTTTTCCATTTCCCTATGCAGACTTATCAATCCCCTTTTTGATAAATCCAGAGCCAAAATTATATATTTTTCCACATATACGCTTCCTAACTGCTTTGCAAGATGCGTATACGCTTGCTGCTCCACTACAACTCACGTATATCAGGATTTGTGCCAGAAAATACAAAATGAGGTCGGGTTTCCATGTCACGACAAATGACCTCTGATATTTGGCCTTACATTTACTGGAAACGTTCCGACTCGTCCCTTCAGTTGCATTCTGGAGGCTATAAGAGCACAATTTCGAGCTATGGAAAAAGAGAGAGAAAGCATTCAACTTTGAGAGCAAAGTTACTCTGGAGAAATTACTTCATATTGAGTCTGCATCCCTTTGTCCCTCAAGTCTGA
>SNQJ01S0047455.1:4708-25265 GCA_010110895.2 Picea sitchensis | reverse complement strand
TTTCAAAAGCTTCTGACTTGTTCTTGAGAAAGAAAATTGCAGTCATTCTTGTATAATCATCAACTAATAACATAAAGTATCTCTCACCTTTTAAGCCCTTTGTTGTAGTTGGTCCAACTAGATCAGTATGCACAATTTCTAGTGGTCTTGTTGTTGAATATTCCTTTGATTTGAACATGGTCTTTGTTTTCTTTACTTGTTGACAATGCTTGCATAAAGTGTTGGTTGGTTTCATGATCTAGGGCATTTCTCTGACGGCTTCTCTTTTGCTGACTTTAACAAGGTTATCAAAATGCATGTGACCCATTCTTTTGTGCCATAGGCAACTTTCATCTTCCTTTCTTAGACAACACTTTTCATTTCCAATTTCACTTAACACATATATGTTGTTTGAAGTTCTTGCAGCCGTACCGACCAATTTCCCTAAACCTTCTCTTCTTATCTCACACTTTTGTGAATCGAAAGTAACTTTATGACCTTGGTCACACATTTGACTCACACTTATAAGATTATGTTTCATATCTTCTACCAGTAGAACATTTTGTGCCTTTGTATTCTTGTTCCCAATTCAGACTGTGTCTTCTCCAATGATTTTGGCTGAATTATCATTTCCGAAGGAGACTGATCCATTTCTTTCCTTTCGCAATGTAAGAAATTTGTCTCTATCACATGTCATGTGTTTTGAACACCCACTGTCAACATACCAACCGCGTTTCTTCTGCTTAACTTGTAAAGCGATTGTGCATTCTTCATTGCTATATTGATCTTGCTTTCTTATCCATGTCATTTTCTGAGGTCCTTGTCTGTGATTGTTGTTATTCTGTTGAGGTTCTTTAGGAGGGACTGTCATTCTGCAATTTTTAGCCACGTGTCCAAAATTGTTTTTTTTCCAAGAAAAAATTACTCGATATTATAATAGATTTATAATGTCATTTACATATCTAGCTCTGTCGAGCTTGGTTACCAGAAATTTCAGAACAACAATCTCGCCAGGCTACTACGTGTCCAAAATTGTTACATTGTAACATTCTACTTCAATGCTCAAAGATTCAAACCTGTTGTAACTTCTTCTTTGTGTTTCACTAGGTCTTCTTGAGTAACCCCTTTGTGTATGACTCTCAAAGTTGTTATTGTTCCTGTTGTTAGCTCTACAATTCACAGCTTTATGCCCACAATTATTACATGCATAACATAAACCAAAAAATATAGTTTGATACCTGGGAGTTGAAGATCTTTTGAAAGAAGGTGCTCTCGATGGAGGAGTGTCCCTGTAATCTTCCTTGTACATCTTCCTATCATATTTGATTATTTCTACATAGCTTTTTGGATTTGTTTCTTGCTTTGTTGTTTTGGAGCTTGATCCCTTTTCTGTCTGATTGTATCCAAGTCCAAACTTGTCAAGATGAGATTTTTTATTGCTGATAATGTCATCCAAAACTTTTGAGCTATTCTGCATATTTTTCTTTTGAATATCCTTTCTTAGTGTGACAATCTATGCTTCCAAGTTTCCAATGATCTTGTCATTTTCTTCTAGTTGTTCTTTGAGTGTTTCTTCAATTCTTTTATCTTCTTCTATTTTAACCTTCAATCTTGTGATCAGTTGTTCTAGTTCTCGAGTGTCATTTTTCTTGTCTAGTTCTGCTTGTAGTTTCTTGTTTTTCTTCTTTCTCTTTTGATAACTTCTATGACACACATTAATTCTTTTCGATAGTCAACTTCTTCCTCTTCAATTTCGTCTTCGACTTCTTCATATCCTTCTTCGGCTTCTTCATATTCTTCTTCGGAGTCCTCTTTGTCAGAATCTTTTATTGCCATGAATAGAACTCTTCCTGTCTCACTGTCACTGATTTCATCTTCATCTGATGATGAAATGTCTTCTTTGATGCATAAGTTTTTCTTGAAATCTTTCTTTGTAGTTCTTTTGCCTTTATACGTGTGTTTGCCTTTTGAGTAACCTTCATCGTTTATCTTTTTCTTATGAAGACATTTGTTAGCAAAATGACCAATACCATCACAATTAAAACAAATTAAAGGAAGCTTACCTATATACCTACCATGGGTTCCCTTGTTCAGTCTTTTGACGAAGTTGGCCACTTCTTCATCATCTTCTGAGACGTCGTTGCTGCTGCTATATTCTTCTTGTTCCTTTTTCTTTTGCTTTGATCTTTTGGATACTTTGAAGGCTGCTTCTTTTACATCTGGATTTTCTTTTTTTGTTCTCATTTCATATGCTGTGAAGATTCCATGCAGTTCGTCCATGCTTATTGAGTTCAGATCCGATCTTTCTTCTAGTGTTGATATCTTAGGGTTGAATCTCATAGGAAGAGATCTTAGTACCTTTTGAACAATTACAAATTCTTCGATTTATTCTCCCAATCCTATGATTGCATTCACTGTTTCGTCAACTCTTAAGAAGTAGGCTGCAATATTCTCATCTTCCTTCATTTTTAGTTGTTCGAACTAACCTCTGTAAGTTCGAAGTTTTGTTGCTTTGACTTTTGTATCTCCTTCATAAATATTTTGAAGCTTGTCCCAAATGTCTTTGGCAGATTTACAATGTGCAACTTTGGTGAATATTGTTTCACTGAGACCATTCAAAAGTGCATTTGTAGCTTTGGAATTATTCTGACCAAGTTTCACTGCTTTGTCATTTGTTGGTGGAACTGTTGGTACTGTGTATCCATCTACAATTGATTGACAAATTTCAAACACATGTGTTTGTATATATGTCTTCATCCTTATGCTCCAAAAAACATACTTTTGTCCATCAAAGTGTGGTATTCCATTTTTATATAAGTTGGTACTCTCCATGATCTACCGTTTAATGGTTAAACTGATTTCTGAAGGAACCTGCTCTGATACCAATTGTTGGATTATTGAGAGGGGGGGTGAATCAGTAATAACGTAATTATAATCCTTTTTCTCCAAATAATCCAAGTGTTATATCAATGTAGAATTGTTATCCAATAATGAACAATAAGAAATGAACAATCACACACATACACAGTACACCAGTGTTTTACATGGAAACCCAAATCGGGAGAAAACCATGGAATGCTTTATCTTATATGTCTTGAAGAATTACATTCATTGGAAGCACCAACTTCCTTTGTTTTTCAGCTGCAACTCGAAGGAGGCTCCAACCCCCTAGTTTCTTAGGCTACAACATGAGGGAAGCTCCAACTCCCTAATTCTCTGGCTACAACCAGAAGGAGGCTACAACCCCCTATGTTCTCCGACTGCAACCGGAAGGTGGCTACAACCACCTGTCCTTGCCCCGTCCAACTGCCCTAAAGTAGAAGTAGAATGATGGAACCACTGTCACACTATCACTGTGAGATATACCACTGTAAATATGTACCAATAAACCTGAACCATGCATCAACCTGTACCTCAACCTGTAATCAACTTGTACCATAAACAAGTGCATCAACCATGCACCAACCTGTACCAAACAATCTGTAATCAACCTGTACCATAAACAAGTGAAACCAACCATGTACCAAGTATGTACCAATCATGTGTCAAGTACTCATCAATTATGACTCATAAATATGTACCAACATCATCAACTATACACCTCATGTATGTGCCAACTCATCAACTACTTGTCTCAACCATGTACCCAACTTGTACCTCAACCAAAANCCCTCATCAATTTCATCATCCAAATATGATTTGTAACTCTATAACAGACCTGGTGTATATGATCACATACCTGCAAACCTTCCTTAACTTTAACAACAAGAGGCTAACATTTTCATCAAACGTTTCTTTAGTCTCACAAGACTAGTTTTGGATTAGTCAACAACCCTAAATTTAAATAATCATAACTTTGTACCTGTAATGAATAAAGATCTGAAACTGATACACAATGTTCTTCAGTGTGTTTTATGCAATTCCTCTAGGTGTCACTACTTGGAACCTCTCAGAAAAGGAGTTATGGAAAAAATGACACACCTTGTTGAATTCTGGCTTATTCTAGAGAGTGACCTTGTAGAGAGTGCCCCACACAGAATATTTGTTGGATTGATCTGAAACTATTACAAAAAATACTAAAGACTTTACTCTAACCAACACATTTGGTCTTATTGAATTTGGATATGTTATGAAGAAGTTATGACGTTTTTACCCGAAACACCTGTTTTTGACTACTTTCAGGACTAGCCACAGACCCTTTTCCATGGAGTGTAACTCCAAAAATACAACGACCCACAAGTTGATTTTTTTTTACCACAGAGACTTCGATATGTTTCCTCGATGGAATAGAAATTTCGCGGTCTGAATCATTCTAGAAAAAAAGTTATTGCGAAAATAGTGAGATGACCTGAAAAAAAACATACATTAGAAAACATCATCAAAAGAATTTATCCTTCCTTGAATTCCGGCCTTCTTTTCTTCACTTTCCTCAGAAATTCGGCTTAGATATCCTTTGGTTACCTCAGACACCTATAGGTATTCAATATGCTCAAGTGTGTCTTAAATGAGAGAGCCTTGCCTCTTATTTATACTCTCCAAGTAGCTTCCTTAAAAACACCTTCTAGGTCACTTTGCCCACTTTCTTTATTTTAAGGTTAACCCACTTCTAATTTCTCCATTAAATTTATTATTGGATTAATTTATTTTGTATTCACTTTGAATTATAGTACACTCATCACTTCACTTTATTATTTACCTTTCAAAATCTCTTAAACCACTTTGACTACTTTGACCTTTTGGGACTTCTAGATGACATATGAGGGTCCTCCAACTTTGTAAGGCCATAACTCTCAAACCATGAGGAGTTATGTGACGTTCCACATACCACCATAAATTGAATGACATGTACTATCCATATAGAATAATATTACCTGAAAATATATCAAAAATCATATCGATATCCATCAAACAAACTTGGGTCCATTACCCAATCTTGGGTTCTCCAACTTCTCATGGCCATAACTCTCTAACCGTGAGGAGTTATGTGACGTTCCACATACCAACGGAAATGGCATGACAAGAACTATCCATATAGGATAGTTTCACTGACAAATTCATTGGCTTTCATCTCATTATTCCACAAATAAGCATGGGTTCTCTAACCATACATCTAGGATAACTCAATCCACAAAGCGTCTTCCTGTGAGGGCTTTCACCACAAGGGGACCACTTTGGAGTTCATCCATTTCTACTTATTATCAACCATGAAAAGACAATAACGAGTCATCTTTGCATCAAACAATCTTGGGTCCATTACCCAACCTTTGTGCTACGGGGCTTTCTTCAAGGGTTGACATCAATGACAACCAACCTTGATCAACATAACACATGTGAAGTCATTGATATAGATGTTTCAAAACAAGGCAAAGACATTAAATATAGAGTCCATGCGAATGCATAAAACATTTCAATTGGAGAAGTTCTCGCACAACCTAATGAAGAAAACATACACCATCCTATCTTCTTTATAAGCAAGAACTTATCAAAAGCGCAAAGGAACTATATCATGATAGAAAGAGAAGCATTGCCAGAGGATTCTATCTACTTGAAACAACATTTTCCTTCTTTACAAATCATGAAGCCTCAAAGTACTTGGTCAACAAACCAATTCTGCATGGGTGAATTTGTTTGTGGATTTTATTATTTTGGGAATTTGGTTTCAAAATAGTAGTAAGCTAGGGAAACACAATGTGTTCCTTGATCACTTATCTTGATTAGAGAATGATGAAGAATTGAATGAAGGTCGTGATAATCTTCTTCATGCATACTTGTTTCAATTGTTGGTAGTATCAAATGAATTGGGTGACACTACAATGTTTTTGGTGATTGGATTAGCTCTGAAGCGCATGTCGACAAAATATAAGAAACAACCAGTAACAAAGACAACCCCTTTCTCTTTACGATTTCCAATTTGAGATTAAAGAGACCAATTCTCCACCATAATATCTTTACTTAGTAGGAATTAATTACTAGAAGGTGCGTCAATATTTACAATAACTCATTTAGGTAAATTTATAGCAACAAAAATTCAACAAGCTAGACTCCTATCTAAAACAATTCATTTCTCTTATCCCCAATACATATATTATTTTCCAAAGGAAAAACTATTCCCACAACAATATAGCGACATTGTGTGCTTTGACAATTGAGATCACCAACAAGAGTGAACAATTACAAACTTTACACCAATAGATAACTTAACTACAAATATGCGTTTTAATTTATCATAATATTACACTTTATCAAATACAAGATCCTGTGAAGACTAATAAGAAATTTCTTTTGTTGAAACAACAATTTATAGCCATTGGAAGGAACAACTCTGAAACTACAAGAGTTGTCATTGAAATTTTCCAAGCATATCAATACTTGGATCCAAGAAAGGAATTTTGTGCTCACCTGGTTTTTTGAGATCAAGGAGTTGCGAATAGAAACATTTAAATAGGAGAAATTCTAGCTTTACTTGAATAACCTTTGACCTCAATTTTACTTCCAAAGTTCTCATTTAGTTATGGGTTTTTCTTCTTCAATTTTCAATCCAAATGAGTTCAAAATTTGTTCAACATCATAAAATTTTAAAATTTTCATGATTGTCTCGAGGGCGACAAAAAAATTAAGCATGGGGAGATGTTAGCTTGAGAATTTGCAAAGTGTGATAATTATGACCATGACCTACCTTCTATGATCGCAACCCACTGCTTGTGCAATTATGATGATAACAACTACAACCAATGCTGCATTATGCCTTAAGACCAAAATTACGCTATAACTATCTATAAATTAACCACTCTAAATAAATATATATTATCCTTTGTATTGAAAGTTTAATGTTAGATTAATGCTACTTTAAAGTCTAATGATACTAGGAATCTTTATGACTATTGTGCATTGTTGAATGCATGGTTAATAAATGATTGTTTGTTGTAGTCAAAACTTGTCTTTGATGCTTGCACATTAATGCACTAGATAGGAGGATAAATAGCCTTCGTTGTAGGCTTTGGTGAGATGCCATCTTTGATGGTAATATGTCACCTACAATGAGTGAAAATAATCTAGGCTAATAATGTTAGCACAAGTAGATCTAATTATTAGCCAATAACATGGCTTCCCATCCTTTTTTCTTTATTGGGACTTCATATAGTTGGTGCTTTGTTTATTACTTCCCCTCTCTTCCATTTTAATAGTTGTAGGGTTAGATAGAGGTAAAATCCTAATTGGCACTGCAAAAGGTGCTATTTTGTATTTTATTTATTTTTAACAGGGAATGGGGAATTTGTATTAATAATGGCTATAAAAGGAAAATTATTACAGAGAAAGCAAGTTTGTTGTTTCAATTTTTTTGTCCAACGACACCAACAAATTTACCCTATCATCTAAGACTTTCTGTCCCATATTTACATAGAAACTAGTTTGACATGTACATTCCCTATAATATACTTTCAAAATGCATATGATCTTACAAAACATTTAAAAGATTGGGTATTATTATTTTCGCTCCGAAGGAATAGATGGTTGATCCACTTCCCTTGCTTTCTTGAGATGTTGTCCATATTCTCCATTCTTTACTTATATATCCCTTGCCTGTCCCGAAGAATGTTCTTCAAATATTGAGATGGAAGTTGAAGCTTCACTTGTGTAATGGACATGACATTTTGACTTGTAGCAATCCATTTCAATTTCTGATAATTCCTCCCCATATTCTCTTGTAATTTATAATTACAAGACGGGAAACCCAAATTTCAAATCCAAAGAGCCAGAGAATGGGAATGGAAACTAATTCCCCAGTCCCCTTCCATAAAAAAATAGAAACATAATACTAAACTCCTAATTAGTTGGCTCCAAACAAAGATACTGGATGATGATTGGGTGAATACCTTCACTCTATTGCACCAAGAAGAATCATACCAGGTGGGTTGAAAACATACCCAAGAGACAGAGCACTGGAAGCTTGCAGGCATAAACACAAAATCCTCTCGCATAACCACCTTAAGCGATACCATCCAAGCTAGAACCCGGAGGTGAACAAAAGCACCCAACACGTCATATTGCTTCCCACATTCATTCAGAACCCTCTATAAATCGCTTAAAAATGTCCCTTCACACATCTTGGTAATGAATGTAAAAGAGATGCTTAATGGGAGCTTTGTACTCGGAGCTTCAGTCCACACAATTGGCACTTGCCTATCCTTAATGCATTCTTCGAATTTGAAAATATCATCTCTATGGAATGGAGTTGGAGGGGGCGTGCTCAAGAAATGAAAGAGTGAGATAACACCCCATTTTTCTTAATTTTTCATTATGGTAAACGAGATGTCTCCTCAGCCATACCATCTACTGTGACATTATGCTCTCTCAAGACATGATAGAATGCGATTTTTGCTAATTTATGTGCATGCTTTGTGATTCTAGAGAGGGTCAAGACAAATTGAGAGTGTTTTGGTGGTTCCTTATGCGTGAGTTACTTAACGATAATCCTTGAATCCCCTATCACTATCAATTCTCTTATTCCCACGTTGATGATGAAGAACAATCCTTGCATTAGAATATATACCTCAACTTGATTATTTGTTGCAATTCCTTAATAAAATTCAATAAATTAAAAAAATATATCAAATATAGAAAAGATTAGATTAACTTAATGAAAAGATTAATAAAGTTGAACTACAAGTTAGTAGATATCACTTAAAAATAAAAGTGAAGTAAACAACAAACTTATGAAAGCTATGGAGGTATAGAATATTTATATCAATACAAGCACTATAGGAGACCAAAGTTTGAAAAATTCAAAGTTACTCACTTAGGAGAGAAAGGAGTATACATATAACATACATCTAAACTCTAAATGATCGTACATCTAAGTCTAACTTATGTATCCAATTTTGTTGAAGTGGTATCATTTAATGTGCCATAAAGACACCTTTGTGATATAAATGAAATAAAAACTTGATACGTTTCATCATGGCATTTAAAAATACCATACCTCCTTATAAGTTAACTAAATATTTAGACGTTTGTAACAAATGACGTGTACCAATCACAATGCTAAATTCCGCATGACACATTTATTTGCGAGGAGGAGTGGTAGATAAGACTGAAACGGAAGCAACATGTGCTTTTAAATAAAGAAAGAAGGAATCTGTTGAAGTTGACTCACCCCTCCTTTGAAGTTGACTAAGCCCCACGTTGAGTAGATTAGATTTCTGAATTTTCAACTTTTCATTATTTAAAGGATTCTTATTCCTTCTCCTCAAATAGTGGCGTGTGGGACCCTAAAAGCCGCACTAATAGAAAGATGCATAAAGCATTTGCCTTCTTAAACAAAAGTCATGCCATTATTGCCTACTATTCAATTTCCTATTATCACATTTTATCTTAATCAAATTCCACACTAAATTCATTCTCAAGTTATCTAAATTTTATAATTTACTTTTCACTGTGAAAATTAATATTTTATTTTATTTAATTATCAAAGTATTTTATTTTTTCCTCCTCATAAATAAAAAATTAAATTTATAAGTTAGAATAGGTTTTTTTTCCTTTATATAAAATGATTCATTTCTTCTCAAATTAATATAGAAATAAAAATAAATATTTAAGAAAAACACACTGTTTAAAGTTCATGTTCATCATTTAAAATATTTTTATCTACACTTATACAAATTTATAAATATCATTTTCACAGTCATATAAAATTATCATCGCTTTTACTTGGTTTATCTTATTAAAAAAATAAGAGCAAAAAACTTGCATAAATAATTTATATATAAAATAATTTAAATAATCTTATATTATAAAGTTGGGCATATTATAGTTGTAAAAAACCACATTTGAAGCATAAACAAAATTTCTTATCTATTTTTTTAAATTTACACATTAAACAATTTATTAATCTCATCTATTATAAATAATAAAAATTCCAATAATAATTATAAACCCTAATGATAATGAAAATGATAATAAAAATTCCAATAATAATCATAAACCCTAATGATAATGAAAATGATAATAAAAATTCCAATAATAATCATAAACCCTAATGATAATGAAAATCCCAAACAAGAACATGAATAACCTGATTGTCGGTGGTTGTGGTTTGAGAAATCTAAATTCCAATAAAATGGAATGGCCTCGTTAAAATCGGATACAAATTTCAAAAGGCCACCCGTGGAAAAAAACATACTTACATCTCACGCAAATTTCAATAAGGCTCCCGTGAAAAAAAAACATACTTACATCTCACGCCCAAGGCATTTTGTAATTCATCCAGTGCGAATGCGATTTGAACCCGAAACGTAATTTAAGGTGAATATCAAACTGTGCTCCGTTTTGGAGCTCGTGCGGGTTGCGAATTCATCGTACCTCGACGCTTGGAACGCCGAGCGGGAAGGCGACGTCCAGATCCCCAGATCCCGAAATGCAAGACTAAGAGCCACCACGGCCATGTGACCACGGGCCGGCGTAATTTTGCCCTTACACTTATTACTAACCAAAGGGGTGGATGAGATGATGGGCGCGTGGACAGAGCCGGCCAGAGGATTTAAGATTACAAATCTCAGGCGCCCCAGATCGATCGATCGATCGAGGGTCTTTTGTTTTTCCATTGCCAAATAGATTTCACATCTTCTTGGCGAGGGAGGGAGGGAGCGAGGCAATACTATTGATTCTCGCCCTCTGGCTGCTGGGTGGTGCAATGAAGCCTCCTTGGATGGTTCTGGTTCGTCTGTTATGAGGTATGAAGGATGCGTCCGCTTCTTCCAAAACTATTTATAAGTGCATAAATGGAAGTAGGTTTTCAATATTTTTTCATGTCAAGTGGGCGTCGTGATTCATGGAGGCCTAGTTTAAGCGCATTACTGCCGTGTTCAAGTCAGTTATACATATTGGATATCGTATTCTTCAGGTATCCGATCTAGCGGTGTAATGGTAGTCGAATTATGATTGCTCTGAGATTATTTTTCTCTTCTCTTTTCTTTTCTGGGGTGAGGGGTTTTGAGGGCAGTTCACTCCCAGGTTTTACATTGCAAGATGAGGTGTGCAAGTCGGTTTTATCTATTAATGTGACAGCATGTAGGAACCATCGATTGATTAATTGGAGAACATGCTACGAGATTAAGGAAGGATACGAAATAAGGGGTTCTAGTACTGGGCATATCACCATCTGCCATGTATCCAAGAATTTACATCCATTCGCCGTGTTATTTACTCAAACGTTGGTTGTGTTAAAGGGTTATCTTCGCGTACCTAGAGTAAATGATTTTGATTTTGAGCTCAGGGCTCAAATCCCAACGTTCTCACCCTGGTTTGCCATTTGGGAGGTCTATATAGCTCGCTTACGAAATTTAGATCATCCCGGTCTATCCATTGATGTGTTTGCCCATGGGGGTGCCCGGAGGCACTCTTCAAATCACCCTTTCCAAAGGATCAGACAAAGTCGTTTGGAAGGGGTAACTGGAGGTTGAATGACGAAATCCCATTAGTCCGCGTCTGCCTACCCTGAAGAAAGGGCATGCCTTACCCATAGGGTTGTTGGCCCACTGGACTAAAGGTATGCCATTATTGGTCTAACAGTATTAGGACCAGTTCAAGCCTTTCTGTAGAAAACTACAAACAAAAACACAAAAACGTATTAATCCGGATCACACTATTCTTCATCTCTAGTTTCCATACATGCTGGGCAAGATTTTGCTATTCATTCAACCTGTTCATTTGTTAGAAATACAATTGTTTTTATTGGAAGAGTGCAATACATAGACATGGTTATAGTAGACACCATTTCATGTAATATTGTTTCATCATCAGTCCGTTAGTCTGTTTAAACTTTAGTATGATAATTTGTTCAACGCGTTGTATTCCTGTAACCTTTTTGAGTTAATGTTTTAGTTCAAGAATCGGATTACATACATATAACCTATACGCACATTGTACCGACTTTGTGTTTCTGAAATTTAAGGCATAACCAAAAATCAAAGTCCCAGAAAGTCTCTGCTTTCTTAATTTTAACTGATCTCTGGTTTTCTTTATAGCTAATCCATATGTATTACACCTGCTTCTAGTAGAAACTATTCTTTCTGGACATATATCAGAAGTACAATGAAAATTGTGATCAAAAGGCCCACTAAGAGCTTTTTTTTTTACATTTGAATGGGGGTTTTCTATTACTCTTAAGTTTTCAATTGTAGCTTGTGAATGGTAACGCTGCTAAATATTTCTTGAAGTGTCGTCTTTAGCAAGTTACCCAAAACAGTGTGGCTTGCTATACTATCTGACTTTAGGAATTTCGTTGTTCTTTGAGTATTTAGAGTTGCATTTGAAATGGAAAGCTTGTCTTTTCCAGGATGATTTCAGATGCTCTCCTAACATGGCTTAATGATATTCATAGCCTGGTTGTTGGAAATGTTTCAAATATATTTCTTCTTATGAATGAATTATTTAAACAGCGTAGACTCTGGTAAGGATGCAAATAGTTTCATCTTCAGTATGAAGAGAGTGTACAAGATTTCTCAAACCATATCTGAAAGTTTTACTTGCACATCAATTGTATGACCCAGGTTTTGCATCCATATGCTTGCATTTGGTATGATTTCTGTCTCTTATCTGCTACGTACCTGTGGAAGTGCAGCATTGCAGTATACATTTTAGCTGAATGGGAACCATGGATGTTGCTGTCGAACAGAGCCTCTCAGATGCAAAGGTATTTTCTTGTGTAAGCACCAAAATGTTGATGATTAATTTGGCTATCAACAAGATTAACTGATTGGGTCATGGTATCAACTTTCCTTTATGAAAGCACATGTATAGCAACTATGGATGGTTCAAGTTGTCACAAGTTGTCACAAGTTGCACTAGTTTATTATTTGTAAACATCCTTGGAGATTGAATACTCTAGCAGTTTTGTATTAATTATTTTAGTGCTTAGGATTGGATTTAACTGACAAGGTCATGAGGGAACCCCTTTTATATTGCTCTGTTCTTTGCTTTTATTCACGAGCAATATGCCATGTTACAGGAGGCTAATTGCTAGAGGAACACCAACCTTTCTTTTGTCTGTCTTGTTTCTTTTTGGAGGTTTGTGCTTTTCTACTGTTACAGTTTTTTGATGAAGATAAAGTATATTATGCTAGGGTATCTTCATGTCTTTGAACCATGTCTCCTTTATCACCTTCCCAAACATACAAATGACTGAACCTTCATGTTTGTTGAGCTAGTTGCCTCTGAAAAATGGCCATAGTTGATGCTTGCACAACCTTTTATTATTCTGATTGCCGTTCTTTCTAATATTTTCTCAAACTTGTTTGTTTTAGGATCTATTGTCCTGGCCTCTATAAACGAGGACTTCACATTCAGTGCATGCTGTTATGCTTTTTAATTTGCGGTTTAACTATTTAATGGGTAATAATGTGCTATCCCTTAGTCTAAAATTAAGGTATGATATTTCTTGACTTATTACTCAGGCAATTCAAGGTTTTGTAGCTTTTTATCTTTTGAAAAAGTAATAATTCACCATTGTAATAACTGTTAACTATAAAGGAAAATAGTATATTTGGGTGTTCTCTTTCCATATAATACAGAGAGGTGAAACTATTTATAAGATTCCAAGCAATTGATTGAGTGCCGGTCACATATTAGTCTGGTCATTGTGTTATAATTCATATGTTGTAACATAGAGTCCTATGCATCATGTATTCTGATATGAAAAAATCCTGAGCGCTTCTTATATGTAAGGCACCACTCTTGTGTACTTGTATGCATGTGGAATGAGATGGCTACAAAAGTATTTTGCGCTTTTTATATGTAAGGCACCACTTTTGTGTACTTGTAAAGTTGTATGCATGTGGAATGAGATGGCTACAAAAGTATTTTGTGCTTTTTATATGTAAGGCACCACTTTTGTGTACTTGTATGCATGCTAAATGAGATGGCTACAAAAGTATTTTGCGCTTCTTATGTGTAAGGCACCACTTTGTGTACTCGTATGCATGCGAAATGAGATGGCTACAAAAGTATTTTTGTTGTAAATTTGCCGTACAGATAATAAATTTAAGTATGGATGAATGGAATGCATTGACTTTTAAGTTCTGAGACATCACGGGAATATAGGAAAGAGATGTAATAACTTTGCTGACAGGTTTATAATTGACATACGGGAATATCAGAAAGAGATGTAACAACTTTGCTGACAGGTTTATAATTGACATATATTTGCAGCTACATGGGGAAATGTCTAGGAAGCTTGCTAGAGTTGTGTATAAGATGATGAAAATATTTCCTGCCTTGGAAGCAGCACGCCCGAGGTGTCAGTCAGGCATACAGGCCTTGTGTGCTTTGCAACAAGCACTTGATAGGGCCAAAACCCTTCTTCAACACTGTGCAGATTGCAGCAAACTATACTTGGTAATATCTCTTTTCCCTACCATTCTTAAAGGTGGAAAAAAGAGGAAAAATAATGTAAACATACAAGACTTTCCTAATTATAAAGGAAGGAGGAGAGCTGAAAGAAAATTGGACCTGTTGAACTAAGAATATGGCATAGAGAAGCATGATGTCCTAGTAAATTGTTAGTTCCATGTATCATATAGAAAGAAGAACAAAGTTTACTAGGTTTATTCATAATTTCCAAATTGATAGTTGTCTGTTTTTGTCTTCAAGAAAGAGGACATCCATATGTAATTCTGTTTAAGATCATTTGCCTTTTCTTCTTTACTTTACCATTTGACTTTTAAGCTTACAATGATTTGACTATTTTCCATTTCAACCTAATGAATGTTGACACTATCTTAACATTCAAAAAAATCATAAAAGTTTAAGCTACGATGTTGAGATTTATGATTCTTTGTCATAAGTTTTAGTTGCAGTGTTTACTTTTCTTACAAAACTTTGGTGGTGCTCTTTTACTTGGGAAATTCTGTTCAAACCTTGTGATGTTTCTTATTTTGTGTGACGGGAAATTGTTTCTGTACTAGAAGTAGATCCTTTCCACATTTAAGTTGACATAATGGCAGGTACTTTGCCATACTAGTTGTCTCATATTTGGTGTTTCTGTTTTTTCCAGGCCATTACAGGGGACTCAGTTTTGATAAGATTTGAGAAGGCCAAGAATTCTTTTGATAATAGTTTGAGGCGTGTTGAATCCATAGTGCCACAAATACTAGGGAAACAGGTGGGTAGCTGACAAACCACTTTCTCTTTTGCAGTTTTTGTTTTTAACCGTATACATGCCTCTAGGCAATTTCTCAATGTGCATTGAATATTCAAGACAATGGAGAAGTGATATAATTTTTGCTTTTTTTTTATGTCTGGGTATGAGGAAGTGAACATCTGTTATATTTAAATAAAAACTGTACGTTTCAGCTGTGTTCCACTTGAGATTATCCAACAGAATTGAACCAAGGGGACCTAATTTTAGTTGATTGGTTGGTTCTAGGATTCATCTGTTATATTTAAATAAAAACTGTACATTTCAGCTGTGTTCCACTTGAGATTATCCAACAGAATTGAACCAAGGGGACCTAATTTTAGTTGATTGGTTGGTTCTAGGATTCATCTGTTATATTTAAATAAAAACTGTACGTTTCAGCTGTGTTCCACTGGAAATTATCCAACAGAATTGAACCAAGGGGACCTAATTTTAGTTGATTGGTTGGTTCTAGGATTCATCTGTTATATTTAAATAAAAAACTGTACGTTTCAGCTGTGTTCCACTGGAGATTGTCCAACAGAATTGAACCAAGGGGACCTAATTTTAGTTGATTGGTTGGTTCTAGGATTACTAAATCTTGAGTCCTAGACCTGATAACTGAAATGGCTGATATTGCCGTGTTCCACTTGCAATTATCTTAACAAATATTCTGCTGTAGAAGACCTGGTTTGAGTTGGCTAGCCCAGTTTGAAGCTTGTCAAAGGCCTGACCAACAGTCTCGTTGTGAAAACTATCTTTTGTAGATTAGTGCACTAAAGGGAAAAAACAAAAAGTTATCGGTCTAGCAACAGAGTTTACATTGAAGTAAAATTACCAATATAATAGAAAGAGATGTTACATTAATTGTTAGTATCAATAACTTGTCAAAAGAGAATTCGCCTTGTATGTTTGCTGCCTTTTTATCTGTTTATTATGTTGCTTCTAGCATAAGAGTTCTTGATTGTGCTGGGAGTTTAATCTGGATCAGATGTTGATTTCTAGCTTGTGCAACATTTTATCATCAGTATAAAACTTATCCAAATCTCATTTCATTTCATTTTTATCTGCACTGAATCCAATCAAAAAATATCTTTCAATTGTGTAATAGTTTATCCACTAATTATAAAACCTTTTATGAAGGCTTTTAAGTTTTTAGCAAAAAGGAGATCACGGTTTATTTCAAGATTTGGAAGTTATGTGGAACAGAGTTCTTAAATAAATATTCTGTTCTTATTTGGCAAATACCTTGATCCAAATGGGAGTGCACTAGTGGAATCAACACAACCACAATGCAAACTGCGATAAGTTCAACTTACCATACATAATCACTAGTTTATGGTGCGACAGGTTAATAGCTAACTCAGATAGAGATGAATTCATACATTAAACATTGGTGTGATAAAATTGGGCAACAAAGTTAACTCCCAATTTTCATTATTTAAATAGCACTGTACAATGAGATATGAACAAAATGAAGCTGATCACAACAACCGACCTGTTTACAATCATATGGCAAGTATAGATAATCTAACTAAGGGAATATGAATTGCTTCATTTCTCTTATGTTCATATTCCCTAAATTACATAATTGTACAAAATTTGGGAAGAGGAAGAGAGAAAGAGAAGACTGTACTGACTGTTGGTCTTTTGTGCATAATGATTTGTTTAGCTGTCCACCCACTCCAGTGAGCCTGCACTGATTTGGAATGGGTGCATGCAACGAAGGTGAATGCAGCAATGTATTAACCTGATTGAACTTTGAGGTTGTGTGATCACTGGGTTGTAGTGCCAGAACCATGCGGCTAAGAATATTACTGTGTTTGCGACACAATGCCAATTTTCCACTTTGATCCACCTTTTAATTGCCCATTGCAATGTGCATTTGGTGTTGATAATTCTTTGTTATTTTGCACCTTTGATAGAATGATTGAATTTGCATGCCCATACTTGACAAATTTTTGCGCTGAACTTGTCTTCAGCGCGACTTCATTAATCATGAACATGGTTGATCTCTGACACATTCTAGGATCAAACAACCTTACTTAGGAGTTGTTGACCCCAATCACTGTCCTGCAAGTTGGGGAATGTTAGAAATGATAATAAAATTTTTGTGTGCAGAATTGTTGAGCTCTTGAGGTTTGATAAAATTGTCGGCGTGGTTTTGTTGTATTACACAAGTGCGCTTTAGGTGCACAATTGAGGGGACGTTGCCACATCATCTTCTTGGGAGTTGAGCAAGTGTTTCTACCCTGGAATCCTCTATTGGAGATGTTATGACTTGTACTGACAGGTTTGTTGATCAAGTCAAAGATGATAACCTAAATATCTAGGAGCAAGCGCCATCATCCTTGGTAGTGTAATCCAATGTTGTGAGACTTAGACTCTTTTAAGACTCTTTTTGCTTGTGACTTGGGAAGACTCAGTGACTCGTTTTAGACTCGGCAAAGAGGAAAAATACTCTAAATATGGTAAATTTTGTGCACAAAAACTATACTAATTACATTTTCAATCCATATAAGTTATAAAACCACACTTTATGCAGAAATTCATAAGATCATCTCATAAAATATCATAAGACAACATTTGACACTCAATATTTGTATGCAAAATGAAATAGTGAACTAAAAGATGATTCCATGATCGAATTCACAAATATTACTCAATTCAACTACATAACCGAGAGTCTCATAACATAATTAGAAAATCAAAATAGATAGTGTCTCCAAGTCCAATCTCGAGTCTCATGCATGACTATGAGAACCCCTAGAATAAGCCCTCTAGGAGCTAGTGCCAACATCACTAGAGTGAAACAACAACTGTGATGTAGGTGTATTTGGTGTTTCCATTTGAGAGAATGGAACACTAGAGAGATCCTAAGTCTCTTCGTCAAGCCAACTCAAATCATTAGTAAGGGATTCATCTTCCAAGACCCAATCAGAGACTAGAGTTGCCTCCATCTTCATGTGTACATCCAGTGTTCCATATTTCTTTCTTAAAGAAGGTAATCGGTGACAAGATCCTAGTACAAACTATTTTATCGAAGATAATGAAGGGAAAATCATACTATAACTAGAAACAATCCTTGAAACAAGGATTAACCAGCTGGGAAATCGAGAAATTACTGAGTACCTCCTTAAATGGAAGAACCTGCTAGTGGAAGAGGTGACATGGGAAGATGAGTTCTTCATGCAGAAACACCCACAGTTAGTCAAGTGTCGAGGACAACACTTGTTTGAAGGAGGCATGCTGATCCCTAGGCAAAGCCCCATGTTAAGTATAAAACCCCTTATTAATCCAAGACTATTATGCAATTATGCTTAAATATGGTCATGGGCATTTGGTTGCCATGATTTTTTGTCAATCCATGCTTGTTTGTTTCAACTACATTTTAATTATCTCACTGTCGCCTCTAGGAGACTTTCTCTGTTGGTATTGTGGAGATTTGGTCTTTAAGGGTGAGAATTTGAAAGCCTTGCGAGAATAGAAGGTTATTGATTATGCGATCTGCATATATGATTTGTGTTCAACTAATTGTTGTTGGTGATACCATGGATTTGAAATATTTGGTTGCTTTAACAAGCAATGGGCTGATTGAGGTGTTACCACCTTTTGTAACTGGTTTAAATGTTTCATAAAACATTGGCACTAATTTTACTTGATGAGTTTGGTGGTATGCTACTTAAAGAAGAGCAAGGCATGAATGATTTCAGAAATTGGTGTTTTGATGAATCTCTTGTTGTGAAGACAACCAAGAAGAAAGGTCATATCAAGAAATTTGGGTAGGCAAATTTGGTGATGGTAATTGATAGAGTGCTGAGAGAAGCTCAAAGGAAGAAGGTTTTGTGTTACTATTGTAACAAGGAAGGACATTATACACAACTCTGTGACAAGTGCAAGCACGAGCAAAACGAGAAGCACATGACCAATGTAATAGAAAAGAACTTAGACAAGAACACTAGGAAGGGTGCATTGATCACTTGACTTGTTGTGACAGAGATTGTCCAAAGTGCTTGGTACATTGATTTCTACATGACCATACATATGCCTGAGAGACATGGTTGGTTTGGGAAGTTAGAAAGATTTGCATAGGGAAATATCAAGTTTGGAGATGAAAGAACCTTTGAGATTGTTGGAGAAGGATGTATCTATGTTACTTCATGCAAGATAAGATAAGATAAGATAAAATAATTTTATTAATGTCTGGCTAATGGCCACAAAAGTAGGTCAAAGGGACTGTTGAGTACAATGATGTCATTATAAAGTAGGAGTACTAAAAGGTCTCCTATAAAGGCAAGATGCATAAAGTAAAATGAAAATAAAATGAAATAAGGTAAAGCCGTAGATCTATGCTGAGACATGAAGAACCCTCGACCYTGAGCCTAGAGACCTGCTTAGACGAGGAGATGTATTGTAGGAGAAGATCCAAGAACGAGAGGAACCAGAGGTGATAAAATGGGTCAGTCATGGAATGGACCCATCTCTCCTACCATCCGAGGTTGAGTGAAGAAAACTGAGTATAGTAGGATGTCCAGAGGGGGAATCGTCCACAACGCTGTTGGCTGGAAGAGGTAGTACCTCGACGAGGTCAAGGGGATCTCATCCATCTCCTGGGAAGGGATCTGGTCTGGTCATCTGAAATCTTGTGGGATGGAGGAAGGTCCCACAGGTTCACATTGCTTTGGAATCCAGAGCTGTNCTGTTGGCTGGAAGAGGTAGTACCTCGACGAGGTCAAGGGGATCTCATCCATCTCCTGGGAAGGGATCTGGTCTGGTCATCTGAAATCTTGTGGGATGGAGGAAGGTCCCACAGGTTCACATTGCTTTGGAATCCAGAGCTGTGTTGGTGTAGGTTTGTCTCTTAGTGCCCCTACTAGAAGGTAGCACTGCGAAGGAGGAGGTGATCCACTGAATAGGGTCTGCTCTCGTGGGAGGATGAAGAGTATGGGCTCGGAACCTGAGGGCCTTCTGTATGTATAAAGCTAAGCACCGCTGATCAGGATAGCTGAAGAAGCCAGTGAGGGTTCGAGCTAAAGATTTTCCGAGGTCCTATGGGCTGCCCAACAAGCCTGTCATTTGACCTATTGTTGGGCACTATGTTTGGGTACTTTCAAACTGTTTTTCTCGCTGTTTTAGGACAGCCTTTTTGCTGTTCAAAACAGCTCACTGAATCTGAACTTTACCCTCCAAATCTGCCCACAAATTTTTGGTTTGATGCTCCTTAATGCCTCTTGTTATAAGGATTAATTATGGATGATTTTGCTGTCCAAGTTAGCCTTCAATAACATGCATTAAACATCAAACACACCTCTAGGATCTTTAACAACCTACAACTGAAAATACTAAGCAAACATGACAAATGAACACATGTAGTTTTTGGTCAACATGACCTTGGAAAAACCCCCA
>SNQJ01S0047454.1:23614-42078 GCA_010110895.2 Picea sitchensis | reverse complement strand
CTCAAACCTTAGTATTCAGGCATCTACTTAAAAACTAATTAACAAATTAATTCACACCGACCAACAAATCACGGGTAACTTTCACATGGAGCCCTTATTACTATAAAATTATATAACATACACAACAACCCCACCTCTTACATAAACAAATTGACCTCCAATAATTATTCATTTCCGTGCCTTAATAAATCAGTATTATTTTTATGTTTTAAAAAAAATTAACAAATAAACAATCGTGATAAAAGCACGACTCATTTTCTCAGTTTATTTTATTGAAAATATTTATTTAAGCCATTTTTAAGTCGATATCAATGAAAAAGTAAGTTTCTCTGTTTGGAATTTTGGAAGTGGGATAAAGGATTAATGTTTTGTTTTTTTATAATTTGTTTTTTTTATTCAAAATTGATGATCAATTTTTGTTAATGTATTTTTATTTTTGTTAGATAGAAAATGCACAAAAGTAAGATATATATTTTATTTTAAAGTTATATGTTCTAGTTTTTAAGTTAGTTGTGTAAAGTTGATGGGTAATAGATGGGTAACGTTGTTCTATTTTATTATCAGTTTATAAATGGGTAATGAATTGTGGTGAAGGTTCAAATATAAAAGCTGAACTTCTGGGTGTTTGGGTAACTCTGACCCTGGCAACACATTTGTCACTTCAAAAACTTCAGGTTCTGGGAGATTTTAAGGTTGTCATTGATTGACTATTTAAGAAAGGCAAACTTTATGGGAGATTCTAAGGTTGTCATTGATTGGCTATCTAAGAAAGGCAGACTTCAAGCTAGTGCTATCGAGAGCTAGAAGCTCAAAATTCTAGAATTAATAAAAGACTTTCAAGAGATTAGCTTCCAGCACATTTACAGGGACCACAACAAGGAGGTGAATATTTTATCAAAGCAAGCGCTACAGGAACCCGAATGAAAAATCACTTATTACAATTGGATAAATGGAACTGAAGGTGGTCCTTTAATTTTCAATTTTGGCAAAGCTCCTTTTTTGGCCTTTTTGGCTTTCGTCCTTATATTTTGGATATGTAATCTATTTTTAAGCCACATTTGAGTAAAGTACAATGTACTTTCCTTTTGCTCCTCATCTGGAATGAGACAGCTAAGAAGTGTAAGGATTGTTATATCTTTAAGTATGTTTGAAACAAGCATCTCCTTGGAAAGCTTATCTGGATTTTCTGTATGGTCTATGAAAATGTAAAAAATAATAATTATTATTATAAAAAATTATATTTAGTAATATAATTGAGCAAATTTTTTATTGGAAAAAAAAGTTAGTTGTGTAAAGTTCAGTTAATATGGATGTGAAGTTTGGGGATGCACTATCAATTTTTTTTTATAACTTATAATCTCAAAATTAAAGGCAATACACCCTATCATATCCTCATAGAAGTGAGCATTTTCCTTTAGCCAAAATCACCAACGGCTCAAGCTGGGATGGCATAATGATGCCAAGTCTTGGCTATCATTGGGGAATGCAACAAAAAGTTATTCATGATATTAGTGAACATTGGAAAATCCCCAAAACACCACGCCATGAAAGAATATGTCACATTTGTGACACCAATAAGGTTAAAGATGAAAAACGCTTTCTCCTAATGACCTTCCTAAACTTCTAAGTCATCAAAACTATACAATTTTGGTCTCAATGGACATTAACCATCATCATCATCATCATCATCATCATGATCTATGTAATATTTATGAGTTTAATTTTTTTTTTTGTTAAGATAGATTTATTAAGTATTAAGAGAGATTTATTTTTTCCAAAAATAAATAATTTCGAGGAATTTATCTTCCTTCAAAAATAATTTCTAGGAATTAGTTTTCTTCCTTAAATTTTTGGATGGAGGATGATAGTAACCCTTAGCAGCTCATTTTGGGCAAGTAAGTCCAAAGGATTTGGTGCAAATGGATCAAGAACCAATAAGAGTTATCCCTTGGGACTATATATATGTCAATTTGGTCTAATTCAAATTGTAAAGAGGAGAAGTACTTATCCTCCCCTCCTAGGAATCCTTAAATTTTTGGATGGAGGATGATAGTAACCCTTAGCCACTCATTTTGGCCAAGTAAGTCTAAAGGATTTGGTGGAAATGAATCAAGAACCAATAAGAGTTATCCCTTGGAACTATATATATGTCAATTGGGTCTAATTCAAATTGTAAAGAGGAGAAATAGTTATCCTCCTCTCCTAGGAATCCCTCAATATTATATTGTAATATAATAATATACGTGTTTAAAACTTAACATATAACTTGTAAAAATTGAACTTGAGATGATAACTAATTAATGTTTAATATATTTTTATTTTTAATTAATTTAATTTAATCTAATTATTTAATATTAAATATTAATTTTAGTTATTAAAATTAATAAAAAGAAATGAAAAAATTTAGTGGTTTTAGAAAGAAATAAATATAAATATAAATTTGATTTAAAATAAGATTACGAAATAAATAAATATAAAAATGTATTTAATAAAATATTTACAAAATCATTGATTTTAACATTTAATAATAAATTCACAATAATTTGATTTTTTTAGTGGGAAGCATTAACCTATATTTATTGGCAAGTATGTTATAAACAAATGTGAGAATTTTTTTGGTGTGTTTTTATATTAATTTTAAATAAATAAATAAAAATATATCAAATTAAAATTAAATTAATTTTAAATTTTCATTATTAAATGTTATTTTGAAAATGAGAAAATCCATATGTGAAATAGCTAAAAATAAAATGTTCTGGGTGACTGAAATAGTGGAATAAGAAGTTCTAGATGATGAGGTTTTAAACAACCTACTTTAGAATCAAAGATTCCCAACTATAACGATCTATAAATTGATACTAATTTATACTGATATCTAAAATCGCTCAACCAATCGATACAATAAAAAGATTATGAAGTATTCTTTCAAAGAATTCTTTGAATTCAAGCTCCTGCTACATCGCTTACATATATAGCAATTGAATAGAAAACTATGGAGTACTCATTATGTTGAAGTTCCTGTAATATCGCCTTCATATATTCATGACAAGATTGATGATGAGATGTGTCTTGATTATTTTGCTAGCATAGTGGAGGAAGACTCTGCGAGGAGGTCAATATTTAGGTTTCTTTTGTTTTTGTCGAGCAAGAAAAAAAAATCGGCTTCGTTAACGGAAAGTTAAATCTCCTTTATTTTAATGTTTTGACGGGAGGATTCACTTTGAACAGTGCGAATTCGTCATCAGTACCCAAGCGCAAGTCAAAGTTCTTCTCATCATCACTCAGCTCGCTTTTTGACGGTCCAGGTCCGTTTTCGTACTTGTATTTAATTAATTAATTGAATTCCAGTCTCTTGACAGAATCTCGCACACTTCCTCAATTAGATTCCAGTTTCTTGACAGAAGCCCTCAGGCCGGCTTCATCACGGGCCAGTTGCTCGTGTGAATCCACACACAGGACAATTTTAACGTGACGGCATTATTTTTCTGCGTTACACATTTCATTTCTTTAATCTTTATGATGGAGGTAAATGCATATTTTTTGCCGGCTTCGAGGCGGTGAGAAGAAGTCGTAGAGATTGCTTGCTTCCGGGCGGAACGGGCGTTTGGTTGCTTGGGAAGCCAAAAAAAATGATAATGATAATGATAGCAAATTTTACATAGGAAAAGTCTTATTTTAACTATTATTATTATTTTGTAGTTGAAAGTCGCATAAAACTTTGTTGGTTTGTGGCCGGCAGTGTGAAAATTGACTGAAAATTTGTTAAGTTTTTGACGGATTTTTGTTGTGAGGTTCTGTTCTTGCAACCAAAATGCTGCGAAATTTTAACAAAATTATAAGAAGATTTCTCGTTTTTTGTTAAAATTATAAGCGTTTTTTTCATTTGTTTTGGTTAAAATTCCACGGATTTATGCTTAGAGAGTTTGATCTCAACTACATAACTTCGTTGAAATTAAAAAAAAAACACATATTTAATTTACAATACTTTATAAATTCCACGGATTTATGTGAAGAGCAAAAATATTTTGACACAAAATACTTGCAACAAAAATTCGTGGACATTTAAAATAACCAAAAAAACTCCTTGCACTAACATTCTTTTTAGAACTCCCTGGATTTCTCCTCTATTAAAATTCCACGGATTTGTGTTGAGAGAGCAAAAATATTTTGCAACATAAATTTGTGGAAATCTAAAAAGATCTAAAATTCTTCAGTGAGTTTTCCACCTTACTGTCGTTAAATGCAAAAACGATAATGACACATTTTATTTTCAGTGCCCGGCGGAGGACAGGAAGAAAGATATATAAATATAAATGCATCTTCCTGCTTATTCTTCTCATTCTCCGTTGTTGCTGACACGGATGCTCAGGGGCACATGCGCCTTTACATGCCAATGATAATACAATTACATGATTCTGCCTTTCTTTTCTCGTTCTCACATGGCTTATGTTTAAAAGATTTAAAGCTTAAAGGCGTTACCATTCTCCTTCTTTCCCTTCACCTTTTTTACTGCCTTTCTCCGTAAGAGAAGCCTTTTCGGTATTCCCACTGTCCGTGTTTGGCTAATTTCGTACCAGATACAGACCAGAATCTGTTTCTCCTTTTCTTCGGTATGTCCAACGTTTTTGCCTTCTTAAACAATTTCTTCCTTTTTTTCGTCTAGATTTTCATTTTTTCCATTGTTAAGAATACCGGGTTTTATATGAGTTTGATGAAGGCGAGGGATTTACAGACAAAATTTCCAAGAATAGGCATCTTGTTGCGTTTAGAGGCCTTGAAGTCCTCAATTCTTCTTCAAGCTTCATGTCTTCATTTATTTTCCATATATTTTTTTAATCTGAATTTCTCACAGTGGTTACAAGAGTAACATTTAATTCTTTTACAAGAACGAAGAAGTAAATCCCTGTATCAAGATCTTTTGTGGCTAGTCATTCTATAATATAAGACTTAAGAAAACCGGAGTATGAGAAAATCCGAGCATTTTAAGCTATTGTCATTAATACAGATGTTTCAATCTTTAAATTTGGGATTGTTTTTGTCTTTCCAAGCATTTTGTGCTATCCTTACTTTGCAACAATGCATTTCATACAAGTTACCCGTTATGTTCATTTCTGCGAAGAATGGATACTAATATGCAAATCTTTATCTTCAGGATGTTCGAATCGCTAAAATGGCTGAATGAATGATTATTTCTTGAGTACACAGAGTCCGAAATCATTCTATGACCATGATTTTGATTTTGAGCTGGCAAAGTTCAGGGATCAAATGTAAGGTCTGCATTCTATGGGAGCTTGGAAGTTTTAATTTGCCTGTTCACTTTCTATTTGTTGGTACTGTTTTCTTGTGATCTACTTTTGCAAGGAAGTTTTCCAGGAGTTTGTTGCATTTTTGGCATACCTTAGAACGCAAAATAATGTCAAAGTTTTGGATGTTTCTGTTGTAGAATGGCTGACCAGTTAGAGTAACCAGGTCTATAAGAGTGTAGAAATGACAGCTTTTGAGTAGGCATTATATTTTTAACGGTGTTTTCTTACGATCTACTCTTGTATCAAGGTTTCCTTAGCATTCCTGAATTTTGTGACGGACGTAGTCTTGTAGCCTCTCCCAGTGCTTATGTATACCGTATTTTGAAATTCCTGTCGGACAATTTTAAGCATTGTGCACTGTCAAAGGGCTTGGTTGAGGACTGTAGACTTGATTCTCATTCAGTTTGTATATACTTGGAATTTTACTTTCCTCTGGTCATGTGCCTTGCGTTGGCTTACTTGACTTCTCGACTGGATTGAGCTTTCCAAATTTATTTGAGATGCTTTCTGCATTTGTTTTTGGTACCATATGAAAGCTTAGTTACGGATGGATTATTTGAACCCCATAACTATTTTTTTGTTTGTTTTTATCCCCTAAAGTTTCTCATGTCTAATGGCTATTGTTGACCAGGGATTTCATGTAAACATTGCATCTTGAAGGAATGTGGTTTTTATCTGGTAAGATATATTCATGATCAAAGGAGAATTGTGAGGTAAACCAAGTCGGAGGACGATGGAAAGTCATAGCATGTTAAAACATCAACTCTTGTACTATTACTGCTGGAAGCAGGGGTGATTTGAGCTTCTGTACGCCATGTGATGATGCCATGGGATGTTACAAATACTGGAATGTACTACTTTGATCTTTGAAACAAGGTATTTCTCTTGAAAATGAAGTTATGAAGAGGATTCTGGGAAGAAATAATGAATGGGAGCGATTCTCCAGAGGCCATTCTGTAAGTAGTGGTAGGAGAAATTTATCGGACAGCCAAGTGCAGAGGAGAAACATTTTCTTAATCTGCGCCGGAAGTTTACATCAAGGCCAAGATTTTATGCCCGTACTGCTATGAAAGGATCAGTGATTGTGTGGATGAACAATTGTGTGTTGTTTACGTTTACTTCTAGAAGGCTCAGAACAGTTATCATTTGGATGTTTATATCCTCTTAGCATTCTACTGTAATCTTCTACAATCTGCATTGCCTTGGAGAGCACATATTAAGCTATACAATCAAGTGTAGCTTAATGAGAATTACTGTGCAAGATCTCTGCATATTTATCAATAAATATTGAGAGAATAATTATTTTCTGTTTTTCAGAACTAATATTCACCATGGAGATTTCATTGGTCTGGTTTCGGAATGTTATGGAGTTCTAAGTGTGCTAGTGCACTGAAAAATCAGACACAGATGATCACATAGGGGCTTCTTGTTGTTTTCTTTCATGGAAGGGTCAGAATGGAAACTAGCATTTTTCTTTGAGCAATTGTCAAGTTTTGTGGTAGTTTACTCAGAAATTTGCGACCAAATTCCAAGCAAGGAACATTGATATTTTTTTAAGAAAGTGGGCCAGAGTATATAAATCCATGTGTCAAAAAACATTATTTTGACAATGACCTTGTTTGCCTGTTAATGATTTAGGCCCAAAAGAAAATATAGTTCAATCCCAAAAAATCTAATTACTACAGAGACATGAATTGTGAGATCCGTTCTGATCTGGGCAACAAGCTACTTCAACGCTTTACTCACATTGTCCACAAAACAGTGGCAAAAGTTTTTGGCGGAACTCATGACCAAAGAAAAGCAAAGAAGTAGTCTTGAAATTTACGAACAGTTCATGTGTATCGTGACTAGAAAATTATCTTTTAAAACACAATTCAAAGATCGGTAATGCTAAAAGCTTAGAATTGAAAAGTCAGCATGGATAATCCCATGCAAGAGTGGGTAAAAACCTTATTGTGTTTAATTCATTTCAGATTCCCATCTCGACCGTTAACTTCCCCCATACTGCTTTAGCGACTCCTCTTTGCTGTGGAAGAACTTAAAAGAAAGATATTCAAGTCAATAATCGAGGTTCACATCAACATTGAGTTTCTGAGGTGGTCCAATGTCCTGGCCTCTCGTGGTATCTTTGAAGAAGCTTCATTACAGAGGCCATCATTGGTCCTCTGTTTTGCAGCTTTTAGCTTCTTTTGGTATTTTGATATATAGACTGAAATCATTGGAGATTGAAAGTGACACTTCCAGGGGAAAACACTTTCCAAGAATATTTCCTCTTTTTCGTGATTGGGTTCAAGTTTCCAGTACCTTCTTAACCATTGGTTCCTTGTGTCTTCGTAGGACACAAACACAATAGACTAAATCCTTCTGCTCTTAGTCTCAGTTCAAGTTATTACCTTGATAACCAGAGGATAAAGGTGAACAGAGTTTATCAAAGTTTCTCTTAATTTATTAGGATTATGAACTTAGTGTATGGAAAAATGCTTAGAATTCATTTTCAAGAGGTGTGTTTATGTTCTCAACCTTCGACTTCCTTTGTTTGGCCCAAGGACATGGTGTAGTTGTAACTTTATTGAAGAGTCGTAGTCTATCTGTTCTACGTTTTGGTCCTTTTTTAGGGATATTTTTTGTTAACTTTTGCTCAAAATTTGGCGAGAAATTGTTGGATTTGCAGATTTTAGTGGTTAATTCTGTATGAGTGTCCCAGGGGTTTTTCAACACGCTGAATCCATTTCTGCATTCAAAAATGCAATTTAAACAACAGAAATGCAATTTAAACAACAGAAAATTGTGATTTCGTACAGATTATGTCAGTGGATTCCAACGAAAAAAACCAAAAAGTAAAACAGTTAGACAATGCCCATTGAAGATATTTCTGAAGTTTTTGTATTGAAATTTTCTATGTTTCTCCTTGCATTGGAGATTAAAGTTCCTCTTTCATACTCAAAGTCTGTTTTAGCTGAGACAGAGTAAGGTGTAACCATCCACCCTTGTGATGATACTTGCAATATACGGAAGAAGCATCTTTACTTAAAACAGTAATTGTTTTCCCATATATCTCCTCTAACTTTTTCAGTGATGCATGGATGCTTTAGAACTACCCTGATAAAATTATTTATTAATATGCAAAAATATCAATACTAGCTTTAGCCTTGGCTAATTTTTATGTTTCTTAAACATAATAATTTAGCAATAATCCTGATTTAAAATCAGAGGTAGTCCTGCGTGATTAACATAACATAAGAATGCTTCACTGCAATTTATTTCCTGGATGAATATAGCATACTAGTTTGCCAAAATTTGCGTGCAGTTTCTTCTGTAACATTTCTCACTTGTTGGAGAGCTCAGCTTGTTGTTTCTTTTCACAAGCAGTACTTCAACATATTTTCAAATTGCACAACATTCTTTTCTACCAGTGCCTCCTCTCTTTCCTTATGGGTGTTGATAGTGATCTTAGAGGTGGGGTTTTCTCTTTATCTGAGGCCGTGACCGAGTTTGGGGTGCATTATAATTGATTTTTGAATAAAGATAAAACAGTTAAATTAAGACCAGCATAACAGTAATGAGAATGCCTTTTTCATAGTTGTTTTAAATACGAACCGTAGCAGTCTTATGTATTGTTTCAGATATATACAGGTCCCTGAATATTTTAGTCAATTCACTATGCTTTTATATAGATGAAAGATGTCAAAAGTTATGTTCTGTTTCTGAATTTAACAGGTTATTTCTGTTATACAGGATGTAAATTCTACAACTGAAATGGAGTCCTTGCATGGGATAGTGTTTGAAGGATCGAATGCTACGCCAGTTCCTGTACCATGTTTGAAAGCATTTTTTCATGAACAGCACAGAAAGCTTGCCCGGGCAGAACAGTTTAGGACCTGGTGTTTGGAAAAGATTGCAAAAGACTAGAGACTTTATTCTCTCGAGAGAACTTCAGAATGTTATGCATGACACAAAACTTTGAAATCAAGTCTAGAACTCACTTCAAGGAAAGAGTTTTAAGCTGAGGCATTGCTTTTCGACAGTTACAAGATGGGAGAAGACTATTCTACAGAAATGGACTTAGAAGTTCTCCCGTCAATGTGGCCGGAAGATTTAGGGAAAGAAGCAGATAAGCAGTTCAATATAGAACAACCAGGTGCAGATCAAGATATGTTGGAAGAGGTTTCAATAACCGAGGAACCATCTATTGTGGACTTTAAGCGTCTCAAGGAATTGACTGATTTGACTGAAAAGGGGTCTTCGCAGATGGGTTGCCTTATGAAGCAGTGGGAGGCTAGGCAGGCAAATGCTTTCCGTCTTCTTAATGAAGAACTTGACATATTAAAGAAACAAAAGCAAGAAGCTGAACGTAAGGAACTTGAAATTTTGGAGGAGCACATGTTTGAAGGAGATAATTGTGCTGGAGACAAGAGGAATATTTCCATTCTCGAGGATGATTATAGTTTTGGGGAAAGAACACCAAGTTCTAAAAAAGACGTTTACATCTGCACTAATAAATTTCAAATGGATGTTGAGCATGATTCTATAGAGTATTGGAAAGAACGGGCAAAAAAATTGGAAATATTATTGGATGCAAGCATTGAAAGAGAAAACAAGCTCCAGGAAAAACTGCAAGAAAACATAGGGTTGTTAGCAAAACAAATGCAACCAGTGGAAGAAATATCTCAGATGTTAACAAGAGCTGACAACTTCTTGCATTTTGTTCTCCATAATGCACCTGTTGTGATTGGTCATCAGGTATCTTATGTTATCAACATTTTAATCATTGATTTCCCATAATATTTGCTATCTTTTAGAATATATCACGGCCTCAAACGTGGAGTTGCTGTGCTTTATAATGAATGTATCACTCAATGTACTTGAATCAGTCTTATGTTGTGTTGAAATTATTTTGTTTGCCTATAACCTGATTGCATGGTTGTTGCATGCGAAATTGACTATTCCAAAAATATTTATTAATGATCTAATTATTGTAATATGAGAAGCTTGTTATTTCAACTGCGACTTATTGTTATGTTGATGTTAAAATGTTTTCTTGATGCTATTCGAATATATAATCTCTTTCCATAGTGTTAATGTCATTTGAATACTAAAATTCTTATTCTAATATTTAATATGTTTCCATGGCAATAAATATCATTTGAATACTAACAATTTTATTCTAATATTTTTAAAGTTATGGCACAACCACGATGTACATGTAAGATGTGTGGGTCCACATGGATAACTGTTTTTTTCTGCCATTTTCACTCTTTTTTCTGCACTTGCTGTTACAACTTTAATCTGGCTGACTGCAATTTTCATTAATATTTTTACTAGTCAGCAGACTAGATGAAGCATAATGGAAAAGAGAAACCTCAATATTTTTACTAGTCAGCAGACTAGATGAAGCATAATGGAAAAGAGAAACCTCAATGATGAATTAGAAGAAAAGAATGGCCTCATTCTGTATTATTTTTAGCATCTCTGGACAAGTCACAAGAGTACATCTCTCCCTACCTTATGATCTAAATGAACAGGCTTGTTATTTTACATATACCTTTTGGAGTGCCTCCATAGTAAGGTCTGCCGTTAGTTATATCAACACCATTCTCGATACAATTTTTTGATATAAGGAGATAGAATTGGTTGCTTAAAAAGGGACGAATAGGCAATTTGTTTATTTTCAGAGACCAAAATGAGGAAGTCATGGCTTCATATTAACTGATTTTGTTACGCCAAACCCCAAAAGAGGATAGAAGATACATATTAGAGAGCAGTATCTGCATATGTTCTTGGGGTTTAGGGAAGAATATATAATTTCTATTTAGGGATATTAAATATTTCACTTTATAGCATAAAGATTTGGAAACATTTGTCATCGAAGTCAAGTTAGGTATGTCTGGTGGTGATTTTTTTGTGAAGTGACTATTTTCTAAGTGAATCAGGACTCTCTTGCATTTATTTAGAAAATTTTCCAAATTTGAATAAACTAGTTTTATTCTCCATGGCCTGCAATACAAATACAAAATGGAAGTTATTCTTTTGTTAATAGTCAATATACATTTTATTCTTCATTCCTGTACAAATACAAAATGGAAGTTATTCTTTTGTTAATAGTTAATATACATTTTATTCTTCATTCCCGTCTTTAGTATTTTAAATTACACAGCAATTTTTATTAACTTTCTTCGTTCATGTGTCTTAGGATAAGGAGTTACGCTATCGTTTTATCTACAATCATTTTCCTAGTCTTCAGGGAGAGGTAAAGTCTATTCTTGAATCCATTTCACATGCAAGCATCCTTTTGTTTATTCTTTCTTCTGGTCACGGAGTTTCTTCTCCGTCGATTAGTAAGCACGACAAAAAGTATACCAGGCTTAATGACACTGATGGGATGCCCTGTCCAGTTCCTTCACGTAGATGTAATTCCACCTTGAAAATATGCAGCAAGGATCTGACATTTGTATTTAGTGTACAGTGCAATGAAAACTATGGAAAAGAAAATATAAAGATAATATTTTGTGCTAAGCGTTAATTTCTATGTATCGGAGAAGGCATTAATATAATGATAATAATTCATGTTAAATGCTACATATTATGCATTGAAGCAGAAAGCATTAATATAATGAGAATATCTTGTACTCAATTGTACATTCTATGTATTGAATCAGAAAGTATTATCTTTGGTTGTTCTTTTCTCTTTTCAATGTGTGTAATTTGTAGGTTAAGCTTGTGGTGCATATCAAGACGCATCAAATCTAATTAGCATCTATGTTCAAAATAGATGATCCTGAGTGATTACCTTATCAAATGTATGGAGTAATTCCAAATGCTGAACTTGCAATGCTTGCCTCATTTTGTACATGCTTGGCATTTGCACTTTTTATTGCTTAGCTTCATATAGAGATCTAAGTGATCAACATGAAAAATTGTTTTGGCAGACCGTATCATGTGATATGATGTTACATTGAAAGTGGTTCATCTGGAGAGATTCAATTTACTTTTTGCAGGATATCATAGGGAAAAAAGATGTTGAAATATTTTCTGGAGCTGGTGTGAAAGAATCTCAGGATTTTAAGGAAGAAGTTTTACTGCGCGGATTACCAGCAAAACGGGAAATCACTTTTGAAACAGAGTTATTTGGGACGAAGACATTCTTAATCTACGTGGAGCCTGTTTTTAGTAAAACTGGGGAGACAATTGGAGTGAACTATATGGGGATGGATATTACTGATCAGGTAAGTTTTTCTTTCTTTGGAGTGAAAGCTATGTGAATTTTTGGCTCTTGTGCACACAACTAACGTAATGAACATTTTTGAGGTTGCAGTATGATTCTGCCTCAAAATAACTACTCATTTTTTTGTTGTCTCCTATTGTGTTGTTGCATGTTTCAGTATATTAGGTCATTGAGAATTTTTATATAAACATGAAATAATCTGGCAGATCTATATAAAATACTGTTAAGTACTGGGTTCACACTTACATCCATTTTTCATGTTTCTGATCAGTTATTTTATATAGATGGTATTTCCTTCCTGCACCTCCCATGTTAAGGGGTTATTATGTTAATATGTAAATGCATGTTTGGATTTGGATGCTAATGTAAAGTGAGCAGATGGTTGGTCCATGTCTAATTATTTGATCAAAGTTTTCAGAGGCTGAAACATATGTGATTGTATTTTTAAAGAGAATTATATTATCCATAAACAATAATCAACTGGCAAACTGCCCACCAAGGTGGCAGGACAATATAATAACGTTCTTGTCTATCGTATTGGTTCTGTATGGGTTGTTGTCTCAGCCACAATTAGATAGCAATAACAGGAAAATGCAATCAATCACATGAACAAGATATAGCTAATAATAGAAAGGAGAACGATATTATATGAAGGTTAAAATATGTCCATGAAAAAGTATATGTTTGGAGGTCAGCTCTCTCTTGAACATCGTTATGCAAGCTAATCGGTAGTAACTACTGGTTACGAAAGTAGTTGCTTGATTAACTAGACTAAGTTGATTAGCCAACATGACTCTTGGTCGACAAATGGTCGTTGATTTAACCTACTTGGCTAAGTCACATGACACTAGGACAAGTGGGACATGTGGATACAAGTGTTTGACAAGGGATACGTCAACCCCCGAAACATGACATGGGGTATATGTTCATGTGTGTGTCTATGTGTGTGTGTTAAAAAGAAAAGAAAAATGTCAATTGGGTCTAGCTTGAGTGGTAGTGAGGAGAAGTTATCTTCCCCACTCCAGTTCAAATCCCACTTGTGATTTGTTCGCTCTTTGTGAGCCGACTGTTGATTGGTGTTGGCAAGGTACTGGCAATCTCATTCTCACCTACAAGCTGGAGGGTGGGAGCTTGACAATATATATATATATATTAAAAGAATTACAAATACAAAAATTAAATATAGACATAAAGATCCAAATTTTTAAGAACATTTACAAACAATTTATACAATTAGTTACTACATCAAACACACAAGAAATTAGAGTATTCAAGAATCAATACACATAAAATAGAGGTTTAGAAGTTAGAACGATAAATTGCAATTTTATCATTGAGTAATTTGATGTCATCAAAATCAAGATGTATTACATAGACACTAATACTGTGGGTGAGAATGCCAATGGAAAATACAAAATAGGGTAGATACTAGATACCACGGATATTGTCTTTCTTGAGCTTGTTGTCTTGCTATAGTAGGGTTATTTGTAGCACTGGAAGCTCCACTAGCAACAAATGGAGTTGCTTAGCAATAGATGGACTTGGAAGAAGGGGAGCAACACTAACATTGACAATCTTCCCTTTCCTTTGACCTTTAGCAGTAGCCCTTGATGATTGAGCCATTATTTATGTGGTATGAATGAAGAAGAACATTGTTGTTGGAGAAATGATAGATAGGAAGTTAGAATGCCTTCAAATCTTCTGAAATCCCTTCAAATTTGGTTTTTCTCCTTCACTTGCACAATGGAGCATTTTCCTGTGGCTGAAAGTGAAAAAAAGAGGAAAAATTTGCTTTTTCTAATTCTATTTTGGCCCCTTGTGTGTCTAACACCTCAAGACACACTAGGGAATGTGTCAGAGATGAGTTTCTCACGTGTCCTATTTCATGACATGTGTCAAACTTGTGTCCAACATGTGGGATATTGACAAAAATCCTAGGGGGACGTGTCTTGTTTCTTAGTTGCTTGGTTGTCTCAACATGATAAATCAAGTTGATTAATGATTGATTGATAAACCTAGTTAGCCTTCTGGCCGACTTCAGCTAGCTAGCTTCCTAACATGTTCCCCCAACAAAAAATGCTTGCTTTATCCCTAAAGAATCATTTATATGTATATACACAAGAGATAGAACCAAATAACTACATAAAATGCATGATAAGATTTAGTTTGGAAAAGATACAATTGATTAGAACAAGTCGATGTTGCCTTTGAGGGTCTATCTCTTAAGTCTGATCTGATTATAACCTGAAAAACCATCAAGCATGGAAATCATTCTTGATCCTGTTACCCTTTGAAGTAAAGTTTCCATCTTGGGAAGGGGTTAGTGGTCCTTTGTGCAAGCAATGTTCAAATTTCTGAAGTCAATACATATCCTGATCTTTCCATTCTTCTTCCTAGCAACAACCAAATTTGAGCACCATGAAGAATGTCTAGTTTGGGCAATGATTCCTACCTCTAACATTTTCTGTAACTCCTGTTGGACCAAAGGAGCTAACTTGGGGTTCATTTGCCTCAATTGCTGTCTAAAGGGCTTGGTTTCTTCCTTAAGAGGAATCACATGCTGAATCACATCCTCCCTATAGACCTTGAGCTCATCATAACTGAAAGCCAAAACATCCCTTTATTCTTTCAATAAATTAACAATTTCATTCCTTTCTTCTATAGGGGTAGCTTTTCCTATCTTTACCATCCTAGGCTCTTCAGTAGTTCCAATGTTAACCTCTAGGTGATCACATAATTTTTTCTTTGAATCTTCCTTTTGCTTGTGACCATCTAGTTTATCAAAGTCCCTTTCTAAGGACACAATTCGCCTAGGGGGTGTTTTTTCCTTGTCAATATTTCCAGTATAATTACATCCCTCCTTTACTGTATCGATGCCAAAATCAGAAAATTCATGCATATGAGTCAAAAACTTTATAACCTATTTGTCATCCTCAAAAACCTGCCAATGGTTCATGTTATCAGGAACTGAGGGTCTAAAAATTACTTCCACTGAAATATTTTCATCAATCAAACTATCTGGAAGCCGAAGTGTTGAAGCTGCTACTGCAAGTTCATCTGCCTTTGAATTTTGTTCTCTAGGAATAACAATCAGGTTTAAAGCATCAAGATCATTAATCATATCCCAAATTGCATTCCTATAACCTCTGAATCTTTCAGACTTGCAAGAAAATTTATTCTTTAGTTGTTGGATGACTAAGTCTGAATCCCCTTTGATATTTAGACATTTGACATCCCTATCTTTGCAAAGCTCTAAACCAAGGAGCAAGGCCTCATACTCAGCCACATTATTGGTTGCATCAAACTCCAATCTATAAGCAAACTTAGACACTTTACCATTTGGAGCTTGAAGCACAATTCCAGCACCTTTTCCCAATCTAGAAAAAGCACCATCAAAGTTCATGTACCACACTTTGTCCAACTCATTATCTTGAACTTTATCTTCTAGGGGCACAATAGAGTTAGACAAAATGACATAATTACCAAGACCCTCATCATCATACTTTAACTCATTCATGGGGTTCTTGGAGTCTTCCACATGGTATTTTCTATACACTTCCCTATTCAACTTGAAAGTGCCTCCATCTGGAGTAGGGAGGGTGGCATAAGATAAATCTATTTGTAAACTACCCCCCAAATCTGCAACTGCCTTTCTATTCAACAACATTCCCCAAAGGTCTGGAACATAAATCACTACAATATCCATCTCAATCATAATATCTGGAAATGTTGTTAAGTACACTTGCAAACCCTTAATCAATCCATATACTTCAATTGTTTGACTATCCAAGGCACAAATGTTATGATAAGGTCTAGATATCCTCAAGTTTAACCGTTCCATTACTTTCTTAGTCATAACATTAGAGCTTGCTCCTGAATCTAACATGCAATTGTGTAACACTTTGTCATTCACAAGTAGAGAAAGGTAGAAAGGCAAATTCTTCTCATTAGTTCTATCCCAATTCTGCAAAATCACTGGTGCATCTTGGTAGGCCACTGTTGGTTGCTTTGGTATAACACTTTTAAGGGGTTCAGATATGACTTTAAGTAGCTTTTCCCTTTGAGAAGGGATTTTCATAATTTCTGATACTGGTACCAAAATCTTTGCATTATTTAGCCAACCTCCTAAGTCAATATTCAAATCCACATCAATAGGTAAATTAGACTTAGGAAAACTTGGAGATACCTTGGGAACACTAGCTTGACCCTTATCATGCCCTTTATTTCCATTCCTTTGGTATGTAATGCCTTTAAACTTAGCCATTTCTACAATTTGTTGGGGTGTGGGCTTGGGCCCATACTTTTCTGTTGCTTTATCAACATTACCACTCATGAAATTTCCATTACTTCCATGATCATTGACATTCATCCAATCATACATGCCCACATAATACTTTCTACCACACATGTTTATTTGTTCATTTCCATAGTCATTATAACAATCTTCAAGAAAAACTGGACAAGTAGCTTCCTCATGAAACTCACCACAAGGCCTACAATAAGGTATAGCTTGATGATCTACCAAGTTGGTGGATTCAAAAGGATTAGGTGGCCTTTGATCATTTTGAGGAGGTCTTCTTGGCCACTTATCATTTGGCTTATGTTGTTGTCTATTGTTTTGAGACCTCTCCATAGTAATCAACTGATTTTGCAAGGCATTAATCTGATTGGCATGATTAATCTCCATTTGCTTGATTAATTGGGTCAATTCCTTAATCCCATCACTTGATGATTCTTGACCCTTTGATTCCTTCTTCTTCTCATCATTAACCTTTGAAGAAGAACCTCTTGTGAAACCAGGAATATTAGACTTCCTAGCCTCAAGCAAATTCTGTTCAACCCTTATAGCTATATTTTGTGCTGCTTCTAAAGTTTGAGGATCCTTGTCCCTTAAGGCATACCTCATTTCACCTTCAAATGCCTCAATATAATAAATCAAAATGGCTGCATCAGAGGGGCTTAATGTCTCTATGAAGGCTTTTCACCAAGCTATTAAACTTAGTATTAAATTCAACCACAGTTTCGTTTTCCTTCTTCTGACTAGTGGTAAGAGCAGCAAGCAAAAATCTATGTTCTTTTTGGTCACCCCATCTCTTCCTAAACTCATTCAATATTTCATCAAGGGTGCTAAACTTAGCTGCGGGAAAATCAGTAAACCATTCAGCAACATCACCTTCAAGAGAGTACACAAATAAAGTCATCTTCACATCTTCTTCATCATGACCCCTACAATATCTTTCCACACACATCTGAAAGTTGAGGATGTGGGACTTGGCACTTATAGCATTGTTCCCCTGAAAGGTAGGCAACTTATCAAAAGCCTTCTTAGGAACTGCATGAGGGGAACCTTGGATTGCTGCAAAGTTCAAAGGTCTCAAAAAGATACTCATGGTTAAGTTAGGATTATTAATGGGATTATTAACAGTTGGTTGATTATTGTTTTGGAACAAGTATTGGATATCAGTGAGTGCTTCTTCCCCAAGACTTTCAAGTAGCCTTCTAGGAGCAAGGCGATTTAGCCTCCTCCTATAAATCTTTTCAGGTTCAGGAAAAGAATAAATCACTCCTTGTGAAGTGCTCCTAGTAGTATACTTGACAGATTTTTTCAATGGAGTCGCCACTTGGAAAGGAAACATACAAATCAACCAATAAAAGTTCAAAGAATTTTAAGGGACTTGTTATCCCTGATATCTAGGGATAACTAAGAGATCATGTCTCGAGGCCCACATGGTCCTAGACATGGAGTGCCGAGAGCAGGAGTGACCTGAGCATGGTCCTGGAGGACCCATCTTCTTCTTCTCAGCCATTCTATCCTGACATCCATACCAGCCTCCATCACTACCGGCCTGGGCTTGCATCAGAGGGGGCTCTTGCTCCATGAGGTAATTGGTCCGAGGTATCATGGTATGTGTCATATTTGATCATTATAACCCTCT
>SNQJ01S0047453.1:0-46785 GCA_010110895.2 Picea sitchensis | reverse complement strand
CCCTCTCCCTCAACCTCTCTGGAAATCGTGTGTGGCCCCTTTACTCCATATGTGAGTCTGGTCAGCAAGCTATCGTCAGCCTGCATCATCGAAAATCGTGTCAGAACATGTCAACGTCAAATCATCAAATCAATGAAATATCATAGTAAATAAATCAACCCAAATAGCACACTCCCTGACTCAATCTGGAGTCCAAGGTGTTCCACCGATGCCTCTGCATCCTCCAGGTCAAAAACCCTGCACACTCAATAAAACTGAGTCAATAGCACTTGTCTACATCAAATAGTAAAACATCATGTCGTTTGTCAATCGCATCATAATCAAGTATAAATGGTTTAACATCATAAAAGTCTAGATCACTTGCGAGCAAGTGTCCTCAAAGAATAAGTTTTCTCAGTGCGCCAGAGTGGGATGTTACAATTTTAAACAAAACATTACATATAATTGATTTTAGAAACTATGGTATGATCTATTGTGAAAAATTTTTATAGTGTAATATATATGACACTTAACAAGTCCTCCCCATATTTCCATCTATAAAGGAAATGCACATATATATGACTTTGTGACATCTATAAGAATGAATATAGGAATGTATTAACATCCTAGTGTGACCATATTTGTTATCCTATTTATAAATAGTTCTAGGTAAATGAAACATAGTATATTTATTAAAATGGGTATATAAATATAAAGTTAATGAAGAAAGGTTATAATAAACACCATTTATTTTTATATAAGAAATGCTTTTAGTATTTTTTGAAATTTTAGATAAATAAGAAATTATGTAAGTATTAAAGTTTTAAAATTTCAAACTAATTCAATATAAGGAAGGTAAATTTTCAGCATTTTTTTTGACAATTAAGACTCACTCAATTGCATCTTCTTCAAAACATATATCCCATTAAAACTCACATTACTATGTTTACAATAGGTTATGATGCACTCACATTTGAAATTGTTGTCATAATTGCTCTCAATCAATGTGAATTTCTACCTTATAGGACTATATTTTATCTAGATTTCTAACTCCAACTAAGCCTCACAAATATTATATTTGCTCCATTTGCTCCACCTCATCTTAATATAACTTAATATTGAAGACAATTTAAAAATTATTTATTTATATGTTCAAATTATACATACAAGCAATAAATTTATAAACAAAATGAATTTACTTAAAAATGGGAATTTGATATAAAGACATTAATAAATAATTTATAAACAATATGGATTTCGTTAATTTGATATAGACATTTAACAATCAAATATTAAGTTTTTAAATTTTATATAGACATTAAATAACAATCAAAAGAATAGAGTAATCATTTAAGTGATTGGTATATGCATGAGTTGTCGGTTAGGAGCCGAATCTATTGTCTTTAACTCTGGTGTTAAAGACTTAGAATCAAATGCCTTGCTTTTTTGTGTATAGATAATCTCTTATTAAAATTGATTGTGAGTTGGGCATGGGGGGATAGCCCTGTGGCCAAGACATGGGCATTTCCCACAACTTGGCCACATGGCTGGCTCCCCATGGCCAACTTGCAGTCATTTCAAATGTTTTGTATTTTATAAAAATTTCATAAAAAATTCAAACTGTCCAACTTTTTATTTCAAACATTTTGTATTTTATAAAAATTTAAAATCTTTAGGAATTCAATTTACAAATGCAATTTTACATATGTAATATTAGAGTATCATACATTTCTTATAAAGTTTAGCTTACAGTGTTTCTTACAATGCCTTGTTTACCATTAAATTATATTAACTCTTTTGTAA
This sequence comes from Picea sitchensis, assembly GCA_010110895.2. Classification (NCBI taxonomy): domain Eukaryota; kingdom Viridiplantae; phylum Streptophyta; class Pinopsida; order Pinales; family Pinaceae; genus Picea; species Picea sitchensis. The sequence goes on along the minus strand of SNQJ01S0047453.1, from coordinate 45,003 downwards.
GTTATGTTGTTTTCAATCTTTTTGCACTTTATGTTACAAAACATTGGTTGTAGGTTTTTAATAATGTGAATCTAGATTATAAAATGTATTCAAAATATTTTGATGATATAAAATATTGGTTGTATGGTTTTAATAAAGTAAGTAGATTATAAAGTTTATTCAAAATATTGAGGATATTGAAGGAGTCATAGATATGAAATGATGTCCTTATTAGATGAGAGTATATTATAAATAAAATCCATGGGATCCCTTGATATATAACACCTTGAATACCATTGCACCACTTCTCAACAAGTGAATGCATATGGTATGTTTGTTTCTTGTACAAGGATAAAATTTCCTTAATCCCTTAGACACCTTGCATTTACGAATGTCAATTTTCCCGAGACAATTCCTTTGATTGTTCATGGAAGGAAAATAACATGGAATGTATTTCATCCAACCACACTACTTTGGGCATGGATGGCCCTATATTGGATTTGATTCCCAGATATATGATCCTTTAGTTGAGGCCTCAAACAAAAATTTCATTCAAAAACTCAATGATTAACATGATTAGGTAATTCATGCCAAGTTTTGCATTTTTTTGTGTTCTTTATCATAATGCGAGAAATAAATATTCATTGCTAAGAGTCATTTATATTTGGACTAGATTGACAAAACACATCTTGAAACCATCTATTGAGACCTAATGATAATGGGTAAGAAAATATCCCCCTATTCTTCACATGTCCTACATATTGTCATGAGTCTTGGTCACATGTGACATCCCAAAAAAAAAAAAACTTATTTTCGAAAGTCAAAATTTGATAGAAAAACTACTTTGTTTTTAGTAAATTCGAATCTGGAAATTTTTTTCGATTTATGACAATTCTGAATTTCGAATTTGATAAATTGTAATTAATTATTATGATTGTTGGATAGAGACCTGATCTAACCCAACTAACTATTTGACTATGACACTTGTATGTAAACAAAATATTGTTTTATTTATTGCAGGATGACAAATGGAACCGCCATGTTAAATTTAGTTTACCATGACTCCATGAGAGGGGAACATGTTGGAACTACCTATGGGATGAGTTTTACAAGTGGCCAATCAGGGATTTGGCCATTGGCATCCCCTGAAAATCAGGGATTTGAAAGATGCAAAAATTCCCAAGGGAGGGAAAAGACCTAGGCAAAAATGATTTTGGGATATATAGCATATGAGAGGAGGCAGGACATTGCCAAGTACGCTGGGAAAGGAATTACCTCTTGTTGTTATGAACACTCCCTGCTGAGTGTGAGGCAAGAAGAAGAAGTTTTCTGAAATTGAACGATGTTGCTGAGGAGGAGTTCCAAGTTAACCCTCATGAATTCATGGTCAGGCTAGGGGGTGAACATGACAAGTGATTTGGCTGCCCTGTTCTATAGCTGGGAGGAACGTGGTTGTTCCCTTTGTATTTCCGCAAGTGGCTCAGATATGTTAAATTACTCCTTCTCTCCTTGAATACTTATATATCTGATGTAATGCATTTTATAATTTTGAATTGGAATATTTTCCATCTCTGTTGAATGATTAAATCACTAATGTAGTGCATCTATTAATTTTGAGTTGATATAATAACCTGGGTGAAATCTGTTCAAGTGTATGAAGCATAGATACTAACAGAATGCCCTACAAATATAATTCTGAGTTACTCTTATGATTGGATTAAATTCTGAGTGAATTCTAGATCTTACCTTTTAAAGATTATGACAAATTCAAAAGATTATGCATGGTTAGATTCTGGAAAACAATCATTTCTTTAAACTAGATTTTTACTATATGAAAGTAGCTGTAGGATAAACTACCAAAGCATCAAAATTCCTTTTTCAAGACTGCCTATGTATAAATGCCTTTGGAACTAAGTTTATATTTCTACAAGTAAATCTTAGGTTCATAATTACTTGTTCAAGACCTTCATTTTCTGCATAGAATTGAATTAAAACTGGTGTGAAACACTATCTATTTCACGGTATAATTATATTCATATAAAATATATAGGTCTAATTACTGTTGGCAATCTGTGTAGACGTTACAGAAGAAAACAGAGGTTGCATACCTATAACAGAATGTATAAATATTAGATATGTTCCTATATTATGTAAATGACAAACTATTCTAGAAGATATATAAATATAGCTATATAAATGAAATGTTGGATGTAGGAGACCAATAAATTTATTCCAAAATAGAGAAGTTGGAATTTTAATGCATTTGTAGGTACGATACGAGTTGGATTTTCTTAGCCTTAGGCACAACAACAACTCATTTCTTATCACTATAAATCGAATACAAAAAAAATAAAGGAGTACCAATAACTCTATTACCATAGCTAATTTATGGTAAATACATTAGTGTCGCAACAGTCAAGTTGAGGACACATAAGTTGAAATGCCTTGGATGTAATATTTATTTTTAACATAAATTGGTGCTCAATAATGAAGAGACAAACTCACTATGATTTACCATATCATCTGAGTACATTCGACAGGGACTGTAGCTCAATATCAAGAAAATTATTACATAGTTTGACCAAACTCAAATCGAACACAGACCTTTATCCAAGAGGGGTTAAATTTCATCCTAACAATACTGAGGGAGGAACAAAACTAATTGAAAACGAAAAATTGGATGGATCCACAAGCACCATTTTCCTAGCACGTGTAGAATTAAAACTGAGAGGAGATGGGCTTGGAACCTGAATACCTTTTGTGCCAAGAATAGGGGCGATTATCTGAAACTTGCGCAGACTGAAGCCTTGCAAAAGTGTACCCTATAATTATTAGCAATATGTAAATGAATGAAATATAACAAAACATTAAAAGGATTGATGTTTTGTTAAAAAAATAGAATATTCCAGAGAGACACTTATCTTTTGGCAGGCAGGGTCATATTCGTCCCCGCCGCTTGCTAATTGGATGGATGTCCAGGCTAAGGGAGAGTGGTGCAGTAACTCCTTGATGGATACCCTCGCATAAAACAGGGCCCATCATTAGTGAATTATAGCCAATCTTAAAAAGAACAAAACTAACCAGTTGAAAACTTTCTTTCTACAATAGTCAACTAATCTAAATAAATTGAAATAGTCTACAAGGCTAGTCTTGCTTTAACTTATAGACAGCATAAGTCATGATGTATGAAGTTCCACTATAAGTCCTATACACTGAACTGATACTATACCGAACTGTCAAATTTAAACCTTCCAGAATTTAAAATGTAGAAAGTAATGACACTACAGTAGTCAATACAAAGATTTCATAACCAGACCCGAGAGGTCATATTGCACTTGTAGTATTCTTAACATAAGAAAATTATGACTCAAATATCATTTGGTGAAATTAAATAGTCTTTTTAAACATAGAACTATCAACTCAAAGTGTCATGTACTGTAAGGAAGTTCCTATGGATTATACGAGAGCACTTTAAGTAGAAATCGTTATTTTATACCCAAACAAGAATACCTTATCCTTAATGAAACTTCCCGGTGTAAGGACCAGTTAAGATTCAGAGTAAGAGAACTGACTGGTGGACTCACCCCTTCGCAAAGAGAAATAACAAGAAGCGATATAGGGAGTTACACACAGAGTTACAATCAAATATAACAAAACTTTTATGCCTTCAATATTGGACCTCGGCGCACAACCAAAGGGTAAGAGATGCCTTCAATACTGGACCTCGGCGCACAACCAAAGGGTAAGAGAAAGAAAGAACATCAGTATTAAGACATAAGGAAACACTAAGTTTCCTTCTTCCCAAGAGACTAAACTGGTAAAATCATCTGAAAGTGGAGCAAGGAGATGGAGCGCCAAGACCTCGAAGTATTAAAATAGGAACCAAAGAACTTCTAAACTTTTAATAGAAGCGGGAATAACCCCGAAGAATTTCCTAGTCATATCGATTAACAAGAGTTACAGAATGAAGAAATACTTTCACTATAGTGGACTCCACTATCCTACTTAAACACAAGATCCTCGAAACCTTACTAGGAAGGTGGTTAACGCTGGTTGTTCCGACGAGCAACGATCTCCAAGGTGATAGCCTCCCACACTGAGAAATCAACATACAAAGTCTTTCAGACCAGGGAAAAATTTTCTTAACAGGGAAACATTACACAGAGCCTTTTGAAGTTCGCAACGATAGGGAATAAACTCACCTAACCCTAAGGGGAAAAATTCACATTGCACAGAGTAAATGTTGAAGGTACAGGACTGGTGGAGCCATGTGCTAGGGCAGAGCACCCGTCCTCTTTGTGAAGAAGAAAGACGGTACTCTAAGACTATGTATCAATTATAGACAATTGAACAAAGTGACTATTAAAAACAAGTACCTTTTACCTAATACAAACGATCTATTCGATCAAGTAGGTGGGGCAAAGATCTTTTCGATGTTGGATTTACGATCTGGACATCATCAAGTTAGGATAAAAGATGAGGACATAAGCAAGACAGCTTTTCAAACAACACATGGACATTACGAATTTGTGGTCATACCTTTCGGACTCACTAACGCGTCAGCCACATTCATGTGCTTAATGAATAGTATTTTTAGTCAATAATTGGACAAATTTGTGCTGGTGTTTATGGACGATATACTGGTATATTCAAAAACAGAAGAAGAACACGAAGAACACTTAAGAATCATCCTGCAAACTTTGAGGAAACACCAACTGTATGCTAAATTCGATAAGTGTGATTTTTATCAGAAGAAGATACAATACCTAGGACATGTCATTTCTGCAAAAGGCATTGCAGTCGACCCTGAGAAAGGAAGAGCCATTATTGAATGACTGGTACCGAACGATGTAGCGGACATCCGGTCATTCATGGGAATCACCGGATATTATCGCAGATTCATAGAGGAGTTTTCCAAAATAGCCTACGCCACCACATCATTACAAAAGAAAGGGACCAATTTTAACTGGTCACAAAAGTGCCAAGATAGTTTTAATAAGTTGAAGGAATTATTAACGACCGCACCCATTCTAAAGGTAGCAGACCTAGATAAAGACTTCACGGTATGTGTTGACGCGAGTAAAGAAGGATTAGGTGGTGTCCCCACTCAATAAGGACACGTTATTTGCTATGTGTCTCGGAAGTTAAAGGAACATGAGCGAAACTACACCACTCACGATTTATAATTGGCAGCAGTAATACATGCCTTAAAAATGTGGCGACACTACATAATGGGCAGAAAGTTTCTATTGTTGACAGATAACAGCGGGGTGAAATACATGTTCAACCAACCAGATCTTAATGCAAGGAAAGAAAGGTGGCTAGCCTTTTTGAGCGAGTTTGACATTGAGGTAAGACATTTCAAAGGTAAGGAAAATAAGGTAGCAGATGCTTTAAGCAGAAGAGTCCACGAGATATTTGAGATAAACGTCAGCATGGCAGAAAGTGATCTGGAACAGAGAATAAGGACGATTGGTATTAATGACGAAAATTACACTAAGTTAGTGGTAGAATTACATGACACTACAACAAACTCACACGAACAAGACCTGAGTATCAATAAAGATGGGTTACTACATTTTAAAAACAGACTTTACATACCTGATTCAACAGACTTAAATATAATAGTTCTTGATGAAGTGCATAAGAAACTGTATTCTGGTCATCCAGGATAACAGAAAACGATAACAACACCCAAGAAAATTTCATATTGGCCTAATATGAAGGGTGAAATAGCAGAATTCTTGGCGAGGTGCCAAGACTGTCAATAGGTAAAGGCCAAACACTAGCATCCAGTCGGCCTATTACAACCATTACCAGTACCAAAATGGAAATGGGAGACCATATCGCTGGACTTTATTATAGGTTTGCCCAAAACTCAAACACAAAATGACTCTATCATGGTTGTAATCAATAAAATCAGTAAGTCTGCACACTTTATTCCAGTAAAGTCTACTTTTAAAGCTATAAACATTGTTGAAATTTTTATGAAAGAAATTTTTAGACTACATGGTATACCTAAAATATTAATTTCAGATAGAGATGTAAAATTCATGTTCGCTTTTTGGAAGGAATTGTTTACAGGGATAAATACCAAACTGAATTTTAGTACGAGCTATCATCCACAAACGGATGGACAAACCGAAAGGAAAAACCAAATCATAGAAGATATGCTATGCATCTACGTAAGAACAAAACCAAGCAAATGGGAAGACTATCTACACCTGGTAGAATTTGCATATAACAATGGGTACCAAGCTTCAGCTAAGATAAGACCCTTTGAATTATTGTATGGAAGGAAGTGTACAACTCCAATTAGCTGGGAAAACCCTGTTGAAAGACTTATGGTTGGACCAGAGATGCTCCAAGAAATGGAGAATACGGTAAGAAAGGTACAACAAAACTTAAAACAGGCACAGGACAGGCAGAAGAGTTATGCGGACCAAAAAAGAAGACGCTTAGAAATTCAAGTGGGGGATAATGTATACTTAAAAGTCAAAGCCGGGAAAAGTTAACTAAAACTCAGAAACTATGCCAAGATTGCACCCAGGTTTTGTGGGCCCTTCGAGATATTGAGGGGTTACATTTCATCCTAACAATATTGAGGGTGGAACAGAACTAATTGAAAAAGGAAAATTGGATGGAGCCACGAGCACCATTTTAATAGCACCTGTAGAGTTAAAACTAAGAGGAGATGGGCTTGGAACCCGAATACCTTTTGTGCCAAGAATAGGGGTAGTTATCTGAAACTTGCCCAGACTGAAGCCCTGCAAAAGTATACCCTCTAATTATTAGCAATATGTAAATGAATGAAAGATAACGAAACATTAAAAGGATTGATGTTTTGTTAAACAAATAGAATATTCCAGAGAGACACTTATCTTTTGGCAGGCAGGGTTGTATTCATCCCTGCTGCTTGCTGACTGGATGGATGTCCGAGCTAAAGGAGATTGGTGCAGTAACTCCCTGATGGGTACCCTCACATAAAACAGGGCCCATCATTAGTGAATTATAGCCAATCGTAAAAAGAACAAAACTAACCAATGGAAAACTTTATTTCTACAACAATCAACGAATCTAAATAATTTGAAATAGTCTACAGGGCTAGTCTTCTTTAACTTATAGATGGCATAATTCATGATGTAATAAGTCCCACTATAAATCCTACACACTGAATTGATACTATACCTAACTGTCAAATTTAAACCTTCTAGAATTTAAAATGCATAAATTAATGACAGTACATCAGTCAATACAAAGATTTCATAACTAGACCCGAGAGGTCGCATTGCACTTGTAGTATTCTTAACATAAGAAAATTACGACTCGAATATCATTCAGTGAAATTAAATAGTCTTTTTAAACACGGAACTATCAACTCAAAGTGTCATATACTATAAGGAAGTTCCTATGGATTATACGAGAGCACTTTAAGCAGATTTTGTTATTTTATACCCAAACAAGAATGCCTTATCCTTAAAGAAACTTCTCATTGTAAGGACCAATTAAGAGTCGGATTAAGAGAACTGACGGGTGGACTCACCCCTTCATGAAGAGAAAGAACAAGAAGCAATATAGGGAGTTGCACACAGAGTTATAATCAAATCTAACAAAACTTCTATCCTTTCAATACTAGACCTCGATACGCAACCACAGGGTAAGAGAAAGCAAGAACATTAGTATTAGGACATAACCACAAGTTTCCTTCTTCCCAGGAGACTAAAATGGTAAAACCATCTGAAAGTGGAGCGAGGAGATGGAGTGTCGAGACCTCGGAAGTATTAAACAGGAACCAAATAACTTCTCAACTTTTAATAGAAGCGGGAATAACCTCGAAGAATTTCCTAGTAATATCGATTAACAAGAGTTACAGAATGAAGAAAGACTTTCACTGCAGTGGACTCCGCTCTCCTACTTAAACATAAGAGCCTCGAAAACTTACCAGCAAGACGGTTAATGTTGGTTGTTCCGATGAGCAACGATCTCCAAGGTGATAGCCTCCCATGCTGAGAAAGAAACATACAAAGTCTTTCAGACCAGGGAAAAATTCGCTTAACAGAGAGACAACACATAGAGCCTTTCAGAGTTCGCAACAATAGGGAATAAACTCGCCTAACCCTAAGGGGAAAACTTCACACTACACAAAGTAAATGTTTAAGTTACAGGACTGGTGGAGCCATGTGCTAGGGAAGAGTTGGCATGGCAGGATTAGAGGAGGGGTCAAGTGAAAGGGCCATCGGAATGTGCACGACAAAACCTCCCCATTAATCACGGGTGCAGAACCTTAAATCCCTCTGACAAGTATGCCTCCTACCTTAATAAAAATATTGTGAAATTAATGACAGTCATGTCGAGAGATGACTAGTCGTGACTAGTTAGGTACAAACTGCTTCGTCCCAATTAAACTACCATGGTCGTTTTGTTTTGATAAGATAAAGTTGATTTAAGAATTAGTTGAACAAGACTTTCACACGGGATTTTTCCTTACCTAAACCCGTTTTAGCATAGTGACTAGAAGAACTATAATTATGAAGGAATTCACAGTGAAATCCATTTAAATGACTCGGACATGGTCAATTGGTATGATGACACAGACCTCCAGCCCTCGGGATGAGATCCCCTTAGAATCGCTCTAAATTTGCCCACCTGAGTCTGATTGAGGGAATCACACACACACACACGCAATAGTGTATCCACAGGTCCTTATGAGTGTGCCCACATAATCAAACACAAGGCATCACCCAAGTCTCCTTAACCAGAATAAAGTCGCACCCTTCCTAATTTGGGCTTTCGGGTTTCGCGATATCGCGATTTCCGTTGTCGAGTTTCCGGCTCTTCAACCCACTGAAACCCGAAATGACTGACCGCGCCCTCCTCCACGCATGTATTGCGTTTCACAACTTCGGGAATTCCAGAGTAAGGAACCCCGATCCCTTGTCTTCTAAAGCACTGAAATGTCGAATCCCGATGTGTTCAGCAAAGGTTGGCTTCCCAATGGACTTTTCACTTCACCGGGGTTTCGTACTTTCGGGTACCGGAAGTTTGAGACTCTCGATTCCAAACCACTATCACCACAATCCCTGGATTTCTGAACCTCGAAACACTGAAATGTCGAAATTCCACTTCACAATATTTCGCGTTTTGCAACTCCGGGGTTTTTCAATGCAAATTCCCCTGGCTGCTTTTCATCAGGATTTCCGGTATCCCGAATCCTGAATTACCGAAATTCTGAAATTCTTCATTTAACAATCCTTTTTGTGATTCGGGAGTTAGAGTGACCAAGTATTTTGGCTTACACTCCAGACATACAAACTCCGAATCCCCGAAATGATTTGACAGTTCAAAACATATCACGATCAACGGTCCACGTTGATTCCTGATACCAAAGTGATGGGTTGTCCTCCCCTATCCGCCTTTCAACATATTTGGATCCTACAGTCCTCGCGACTTCGCTAGTTCTCCACAGAGAATTTCAACCGCTCGTTCCTTCCTTGAAGACTTCTGCAAATTGAACCAGTGTTCCTCGTCTGAACTTGGCTTCTGCAAAGCGACTTCACTCTGTCTCCCTTTTAACACTTCAAAGACACTAGCCCTCCTAAGCTTTCACTTGCAAACTTGAGTCTCAAAAGGACTCCTGCACACACTCCTTGCGACAATCTTTCAAATACTTCTAAGTATTTGATTCTTCAACTCTGTGCACCCTCTGCAACAGTAGTCCTTTACCTTTCAACTTTAGTTGATAAGTTTAAGGCCTCAACTAGCCTGTGCACACCTTGCACAACTTTTGTGCTCCACCTGTACTTCTGCTAGAATGAGAACAATGGTATCTCTCCTAAGATTTCTGAGATAAAACTCAGAACTCTTGTCAACGCACACCTTGCAGACGTTTCACTGCACTCCTTGCAGAAACTTCTCTCACTCATGAAGAGAAACAATTGAAACTCATTCTCTCTCTTCTCTCAGACTTCAAACATTCAATATGAAATCATACATACACACAGTATTAAAACAAATCCATAACAGAGAGAATATACAACCATAAGCATACCATCCACCATGTATAAACATAAAATATCATAACACCATGAAATCTGATTCATAGCTTCATATATTAATTCAAAGCTCCTGTACATGGGGTTTTTCCTTTCAACTCTCTGCTACAACTCTCTTCTTTTGTGCTATGCTAATGATACAATAATATAAGAGTGAGGGTGTCTATATCCGTTTTCCCTCCTATGTTCTATAATTGTCTAATCTAACATTCATATCTACCTACTCTTACATTTAATAGACTTAAATGCCTTAATATTCTACAGATGAGAGCAATCACTCAAGATCTGTTTACAACCTCCAAGATATAAATGCAAAGTACGCCTTCTTCCTAACTATTACATTAATGCCTTTTAAGTTCAAAATTCAAAACGGTTCTTATGAAAACATGCTCTTTTTCTTCCTCCACACGTCTAGCTATTTATTTGGCTTAGTCACGTGCTTTGGCTTTGCACAATGCTCCTGCATCATATTCCCTTGCTTGAAAATTTTCATGAACTCCTGTTCATGAGCTCTTGCACAGTCTGTCCATGCTTCTAAATTTCTACTTTATCTTCCCAACTGGCATGTTCAACTGGATGTCCCTTCCATTTGACCAAGTATTCAAAATACTCCTTCCTCCTGGTCTTTTTGCTAATACTCTTGTCAATTATGCTTTCCATCTACGACTTTTCAGCTACAGGCATTTGTTTTGTCCATTGAACTTCTGTCTATTCATCCTTTGCTCCTACTTCTTCAGCTCTATAAGGGTACAAATCCACAACATTGATTATCAGTGAAATTCTGATCCCATCAGGTAATTCAATCTCATATGCGTTTGTCCCAAATTTCTTCACGACCTTGCATGGTCCAATCTTTTTCATCTTCAGTTTGTTATATGTTTCCCTTGGGAACCTTTCCTTCCTCAGATGTGCAAGAACTAGATCACCAACTTCAAATTGAAGTTCTTGCCTGTGTTGATCTTCTCTATTCTTGTATTCTTGATTTGAATTCTGCAATCGCTCTTTGACTCAGTTGTGAAGCTCCTTCATTCCCTCTGCAAAGTCCTCTGCACTAGAACTCCTTAATTCAACTTGTTCTGAATCTTTCAATTCAGAAACTCCCCTAGGCTTCATTCCATATACAATTTGGAATGGACTCTGCCCTGTGCTTCTGTTGACTGAATCATTGTAAGAAAATTCTGCTTGTAGAAGAATGTGATCCCATTGACTATGGTGTTCAGTCACTAAGCTCCTTAGCAAATCCCCCAAGCTCCTGTTCACGACTTATGTCTGCCCATCCATCTGAGGATGATATGTTGAGATAAAAGACAAACGTGTCCCCATCATTTTCCATAAAGTCCTCCAGAAATGTCCAACGATTTTTGTATCTCGATCAGAAATGATAATCCTTGGCAAGTCGTGAAGTCTAACGACTTCATTGAAAAATGGGTTCGTAATATGAGTTGCGTCGCTGTTTTTCTGGCATGGTATGAAATGTGCCATCTTTGAAAATCTGTCGACTACCACAAAGATCGAAGCATAGCCTCTTTTCGTTCTTGGCAGTCCCAATATGAAATCCATGCTCACTACATCCCACGACCTTTCTAGTATGGGTAATGGCTGGTATAACCCTATGTTCTGCCTTTTCCTTTTTGTGTGCTGACAAATCCTGCATATGTCCACAAATTTCTTAACATCTGTCCTCATCCCTGGCCAAAAATATGAGCCATTCAACTTTGAGAACGTCTTATCATGACCGAAGTGTCCGACCAATCCTCCATTATGTTTTTCCTTCATCAGGTTCTCCCTCATGGAGAATTTTGGAATACATAACTGATTTCCCCTGAATAAAAATCCATCTTGGATCATATATTCGGTCCATTGGTTTCTRTCCCTAAGAACTAGATTCTCAGACACCTCATATGCTTCCTTAAAATGTGGATCATCCTGTACATCTCTTTGAGGTTATCAAAACCCAAAGTTTTGACTTTGAATTCCTTCATAAGAAAACATTTCCTTCTCAAAGCATCAACAAMTTTATTAGTAGTTCCAAAAATATGATTAATCACAAAAGTAAAATTCTGCATGAATTCAACCCATTTAGCATGTTTTTGGTTCAACTTCTCATGTTGAGTCACGAATTGTAAAGCATGATTATCACTGTACAAAACAAACTCCTTGGGAACCAAATAATGTCTACATTTCTTCAGCGCTTGTATGACCGCATAGAATTCTTTATCATATGTGGAGTACTTAACCTTCACTTCATTCAGTTTTTCACTTAAGTATGTGATCGGTCTGTCATCTTGGCTCAAGACCGCTCCAATTGCAAATCCACTCGTGTCACACTTGACCTGGAATGTCTTGCTAAAATCCGGCAAAACCATAATTGGTTGCTCCGTGATCTTCTTCTTCAGCAGATTGAAGCTCTTCTCTACTTCTTATGTCCAATGAAAAGATTTGTGTATTTTCTTCACCGCATCCATCATTGGTGCGCTAATTCCACTGAAGTTTCATATGAATTTCCTGTAGAATCTAGCCAAACCATCGAAGCTTCGAACTTCAAATACACTTTTTGGTGATGGCCAATTCTTAATTGCATCCACCTTTTCCGGGTCCATCTTCAGTTCATTTGCAGAGATAAAAAAAACCCAAATAAATGAGTTATGTCCTTATAAACGATGATTTCTTCATATTAATCAGCAATTTCTCTTGCTGTAATCTCTTCATCACTGCAGCTAAATGCTTTAAGTGCTCTAATTTTGTCTTGCTGAAAATTAATATATCGTCAAGATATACAATGACAAATTTCCCTATGAAATCCTTCAGGACTTCGTTCATAAATCTCATGAAAGTACTAGGTGCATTCGTTAAACCAAATGGCATGACAAGCCATTCATACAGCCCCTCATTCATCTTGAATGTTGTCTTCCATTCATCACCTGCTTTCATGCGAATCTGATGATATCCGCTTTTCAAATCAATTTTTGAAAAAAATCTTGCTCCACTCAAGCAATCCATCAAATCATCCATCCTTGGTAATGGAAATTTGTATCTGATGGTAATATTATTGATTTCCCTTGAGTCTGTACACATTCTCCAGCCTCCATCTTTCTTTGGGCTGAGCACTGTCAGAACAACACATGGAATCAAGATCTCTATAATCAATCCTTTGTCCATTAAGTCCTGGACTTGTCTCTTAACTTCTTCATTTTCCTGTGGCGTCAATCTGTACAATGATTTGTTTGGTAAACTAGATCCAGGTATAAGATAAATGTGATGGCTTATACTCCTGATTGGTGGCAATGAACAAGGTAGTTCGTCCACTATTATATCAGTGACCTCTTCTAGCAACTTCTAGATTTCCTCTGGTAAATCATCCACTCTTGTACTGGTCAAAACAATTCTAGCCTTCCTGACCAAAATAAATTATGTGTCTTCCTTCTTCTTAACCTCTTTAAGTAGTTCATTCCCAATCATGATAAGTACAATGTTTCTCACCTATGGTTTCACTTCTTTGTCCTTAATTGGCAGCAACTTGTGCGTTCTCCCATTTTTCTCCAGGGTGTACATGTTCTTTCTCCCATCATGAATCACATTCCTGTCATATTGCCATGGTCTACTCAGCAATAGATGATAAACATCCATGGGAATGACATCACATAATATTTCATCCTTATATCCCCCTATTTTAAATTCAACTAAACATTGTTTAGTGACATTAACCTGATGTCCTTTTTGTACCCACAAAACTCTGTATGGGCTTGGATGTACGATAGTATGCAACTCCAGCTTTTCTATCATCTCTGTAGAAATGATATTTTTTGTGCTATCGTTGTCCATGATGACTTTGCGCACCCCATATTTTTTTTTTCAAGTAGTCTGAAACAGACTGTTCCTTTGGGTTGGGTTCTTTGCCTCCTTTTCTGGCATTAAGAGAAATTTCCTCATCATTAAGGATCTTTTGCCCTCAGCATCTTCTACCTCAACATTCCATCCTTGTGCTTCGGCAATGTGAGTTTCAACACCATCTTTCTTCTTATCTGGACACTCATAGGATTTATGTCTGATCTTTCCATGGACAAAGCATTTTACTTCACCTCCTCAGCCTCTTCCTCTTCCTCTAGCTTGAGGAAAAGTATTTCTATCAGCAAACAACCCTCTCTATGAGCTTCCTCCTTTCTCAGTTTGAGTTTGAGGTTTATTCACCTCTTCTTTAGATTTCTGAGTTCTGTCTTGGACAATTTTTTTGCCTCTGGCTTGACTTCTACCTCGGCCTCTTTGACCTTGATTTCAGCCCAGCGTCTCTTCATCTTTCAGAGCCATATGATAAGAATCTTCTACACTCTGAAGGGTCATCATGCTCATCTCGTCTTGAATATCATATCGCATACCATTCATGTACCTGGCAACCTTTTCATCATCGTTTTCCCGATGACCTTCTCTGATGTTTATCTTGTTTAATTCTTTAGTGTATTCTTTCACTGACATCAACTTCTGTCTTAAATTATGCATTCTCTGAAACAGAGTGATTTGATAATCCTTGGGTATGAATGTGTCTTTCATCTTCGCAACCATTCTATCCCATCATTTGATTTTATGCTTGCCTTTGCAGCATCTTTCAGCCTGTAGTTCATCCCACCATAGTGTTGCATGCCCTTTAAGTCTAGTAATGGCATGTTTGACCTTCTTGTCTTCCTTGACATCCTCATAGTCAAAGTATTTATCTAGAATTCTAATCCAGTCTAGAAGCTCTTCAACATCCAGGTTTCCCTCATACACTGGAATGTCCATTTTTTCTCTAGCACCTATCCTTGCAACAACCCTGCATAGGCGTTCATCTGCAACATCTTTGACTGCTACTTCTTCTCCTTCGTTTCCATCTTCATTTTCACTTTCAGCCTCGCTGATATCCCCAGCGTCAATTGTGCACCTCTGTGTTGTCTCCATGGCATCAAGCCTGGCATGTAGCTCACGCATTTCTCTTTCCACTGCTGGATCAGGCATTGCCCTGTCTCTTCTTCTTGGCGGTATGGCTATAAAATATTCTTCTTTTTCTCCGCTACTGAAAGAAAAGAATTTTATTTTATTTTCTGTGCTCTGATACCACTTGATGTGTATCAGAGTACTCTTCTTCCTCTTACTTTCTTCGTCTACAATATACAAACAGAGTCGGGCTCTGATACCACTTTGACGCTGTTGTTGGGAAATAATACCATACGGACTAGCAAGCTAGGGCTAAACTTGCATGCAGATCATGACCCTAAAGAAATCACTTTTCACCTATCACCCCAACACTCAAACCCCTTTTTCACACACAAGCATGGAAAAGACCTACTAACCTTTTTACTGATGTTTGGTGTAGATCCTCCATTGTGCTTTGTCTGCTTGCTTACGCTTCTCCTTTCAAAGACAATCCTGCAACCAAGACAAAACACTACGCATGCATGTTATTTTTCTACTTGAGGGTTAGAGATTAAGAATAACTCAAATAAAACATATATGACTCGTGCATTGGGACGGAAAAATTATTCTTTTATTAATCTCAAGATGAATCAACTTACAATAATGATAGAGACCGGCCACCGTTCCTTGATCCTGATCCTGGGTTCCTCCTCTTCTTTGTCCTCCAACTGTTTTGCTTGAATTCTCCTTAGGCTTGAGGAAATGCTAAAGGGTTGGGACAAACGGATTCGGCAATTGGGCAGAGTTTCTTTGCTATGATTTCCCCCCTCCAAATAGTACCCCTACCCCTTCTTTTATAGGCTAGAAGGAGCTAGGGTTTTGGACGAACTCTCGGCCATGCATGGCTGGGAGTTTCAGTTAACTGACCCATAGCTTTTCGTCCCGTCAGAAACTTTCCTATTTGTGTGCTTTGTTAGATAAGCGCGGGCTGTAGTAGGCCATCCAGCATTCCAACGCGTGCATTAGTAGGCCTACCAGTGTTCCAACACGTGTAGTAGAGGGTTAGGGCGCGTGCCACTTGTTTTAAGAGGGTTTTCTAGAGTTTATTCAGCATGGCTTTGGCAAGGAAGAGATATGAGTTGTCCTGATGCCAGGTAAGCATGTGTGGTGCAATTTAGGGTTATAACAGATGCCCCCTAATGTGTGAGGTCATACGAGCATCTGATGGCCGAAATACATTACCAATTCTTTACCAATCTGTACTGATATGTTGAATGAGTGAGCCCAGGAATCAGGAATCAGGAGGTGCCGTCTGCAAAAAATATCAAATGTCTCACTGAGGCGGGCATACCCATGCTCGGGATAAAAAAGAACCATGGCTACCAATCAAATACACTGTAGATCCATGTCAAATAATGAAGAGTAGCCGTGAATAATACACAATGGAGCTACATCTCGAAATCAGAAAGATATACATATAAAGTATCCATCTCCCAGAAGCTGATTCGGCCTGATGGTTGTACTTCAGAGCTCGAGCAACAACTTCAAAATCTTCTAAAACTCGGGTAGGAGTGTAATATGAGTGTACGACTGCACTACCCAGAGGTCTTCGATGGCTCGTCGGTTATGGACTTGATAAGCTTGATGATCGGACTGAAGGCTTCATTGATTTCGAACAAAGACTTTATTGGACGTTCAGGATGGCCGGGTATGTGGACAAGAGACATATTGCAGAGGGGTCGACTCAGGCTCAGTGATAAACTTCCCTTAGACAATAGCATGATAAGTGATAAGACTCAGGCAGCATATCTGTTAATCATAAGTCTACGAAACAGGAGGCAACGCAAACTCTCCATATGTTTGGAAGAGTAACCAAATTGTGGAGGACACAACTCAATATAGCGAGCAAAGCTTCCTAAGGTCGTACTACATCCCAAAGTCTGATGAATCAAACGAACAGATGTGCTTTATCCAAGGGTGACTCATGATGCTTCCAATAAAGAAAATACTTTTCCCATCCTATTTTTGGGGTATATTTGATTTTTTTGTTCTTTTTGATGATTTTTGAAAAAAGAATAAAGGAATATTACGTTACAATGGAGGAACGAGTACAACAAACATACAAGCTCAAGGCACAAGGACAAGACTGATGTTCTAGGGAAATGATACTCGAGAAAAAATCCTCCAGTGGCCAAAGGTGTTAAGACGCAAAGGTAAACTGTTACTAGGCTGATGGGTAAAGGATACAAATGTGATTGATAGAACACACAATGGTAACGTCCTTCGATGTAAGTTTAATGAGCCCAGAGAAGGTAAGCTCAGTGATTTTTCATATTTAGAGAGTCTAAAAAAGAATAAAAGGAAACTCCATTGGGGTACCTTTTTCGTCAATAGTCTAGTCGGTTCGAAAAAGGGATAAACTAGCACCGATTAGACGTCAATTTAAAACCATTTTAACGAGTGTGAAAAGGACAAGATCACTCGACTATTTTTTCAATTTTAAGGAGTCTGAAAAAATCTTAACTATGGACTCCATCATGAATGTTCTTCTGGACCATTTTAATGAGTGTGAAAGAATAAGGTCACTCGGCAATCTTTTCAATTTTAAGGAGTCTGAAAAGAGCTTAACTATGGACTTCGGGGGGGGTTTCTTTTTCGTAAATTTAGTCCCTTAGGCCCGAAAAAGGAATAAAATCTTACCTGAGGATACTCTTCTAAAGAACTGGAGTTCAATAGAGTATTCCTCGGTTCGTACAGTTGACCATCTGGACCGAAAAAGGGGTAAAATACCGTCGAACAGACGTGACTTCAAATTTCAGTTTAACGAGCGTGAAAGATCACAAGATCGCTCAACAATCTTCTCATGTTTAGAGGGTCTGAAAAGGGCTTAAAAAAAGACCCGTTATGTTTTGGGAGTCCGGAGGGTAAGACAAAGAGTGAAAAATACCCATGCGAATGAGGCTCAAACTCGTATTCAGGAAAGACTACATGGACTCCCGAGCCTACAGTGTTATTAGAAACGGCATGGACACCATAATGCAACCAGGAACTACCTAGGGCATCCATGTTTTGGAAAGCTCTACCACCAAGTTGCGACACTTCTAGAGCAGATATGACGGTTCCGTGTCACAACCGGATGGGATCGATCCTATATCGTAAGAACAAAAGGCAACAAGATGCAACAGTTGGGATGAAATCCTACCCTATATGCTCAAGTTGATTTTTGAAAAAAAAATTATGGACCGTCCATATATATATATATATATATATATTTTTGAAACTCAATAAAAATTGTCCCAATACCTGATCAAATCCCTCCCATATAACTCTTGGATCGCTCTAAATGGTTTTTGGTATAAAGAAACTGATAAAGGGGCCCAAAAAAGTGACAAAAAGAGGCCAAAAAGTCTATAAATAGAAGTTGTCAGCTCATTATCACCTTTGTTGATTTGGAAATTGACTCTGGAGCCAAAAGACCCCCTTTACCAAAGATCATGATTCCGGGAGCTACAGTGGACGAAACAGACTTCTTCTTGGACCAAGTAAGTACAAACTCCCTTATCTTGTTATTCAATACTTAATTTATTTCTTTTACGTGATTTTGGGGGTGGGCGTCGACCTCAAAGAGGTTGGCCCTAGGAAAACACGGGTTGTCCAGGGACAGCCCGCGGGTACCCACGCGTAGAGCCAAAGCTACATGCGGGTACCCGCGACTGTCGCCTCGACAGCCCGTGGGTACCCCCCGCGCGATGCAAAAATTGACTTAAACAAGCCCTGACCCCCCCCTTTTTTCTTTGTTGTGTTGGCAGGATATATGTTCAGTGGAGGGAGAGGGAGCACGAGGCCGCCAATGAGTTAGTGGTCGCAGATCCAAGTGTTATGGCTGTACTGACGCAGTGTGGTTTGGTAAAATTCTTTGTGTCCGTTTATGCGCACGCAACCAAGGTTGTTGAACGCCCTGGTTGACTATTGGCACCTTGATGCAGAGGCTTTCATGATAGAGGGGAAATCCTTGGTGCCCACCACCGAGGATATTTATTTTTTGACTGACCTCTCGAGGAGAGGGGAACCAGTCAACTTTCATACTTTTCCTGCGGGGCAGAGCAAAGTCTCGGAGCTGATAGCGGAGTATTGTGAGGTTGGGACCGATCAGAGATCTTCCTCGGTACCCATTAGTAGGATTACCAGCCTCACCCTTCAGACTATTTTATCGCTCATTGGGCGGATTACCGGCTCCGCAGCCATGCATCAAGCTTTGCGTGCATAGATGAACTGTGCAATCCAGTGCATGAATGCACAATTTTTTGATTGGAGTACCACACTACTAGCGAGCATGACAGGTCAGTTGATAGCTTGCAAACAGCGGATACACAGGAACTTTGGGTTTGGGACCATCCTGTGTTCATTTTTCTTTGAGAGAGTTCCATGTTTTAGTCCTCGGCTGACAGTACGAGGACATCTGGCTACTTTCCCTGCAATATGCAGATGGGCAGCATTACTGCCGCGACAGGGTGGTGGAAGGACCACAGAAGCCTTCAACGACGAATTTTTTGCTTGGCTGTCACGACAGATCCCAGCTATTGAGGACTACCCATACGCAGGGATTGACTTCTCCAGAGATCCAGCGATACCAGTGCCTCCTGGTGAGGAGCGAGGGGAGATGGGTAAGTCTCCACATATACATTTTTTTTTTTGTTTGCATATGTAATTTTTATGTCTTTTTGATATATATATCATGTTTTTGTATACCAGAGTTTTTGACGGGTGAACGTTTGTTGCATGCAGATGTGGGGCCCGTGCGACCTGCTGACTATGCATGGAACAGGCGTCACCCACGGCTAGAAGCTGCAGCTGTCGCCGCTGGAGGAGCAGCAGTAGCCAGGAACCTCCCAGCAGGAGAGGCCGAGAGAGTCCTGAGGTGGATTGAGCGGAACTTTACTACGCTCACTCGCACAGTTCACATGGTAGAGATAGAGGACCTGCCGCCCTCCATGCAGACTCATGTTGTGGGGGCACCTCGGACATGGGTCTGATTTTTTAGGTGTTTAGCCCAGGCTGTACATGATTATAACAGGGCCCACAGGCCCTGAGCAGACTTTTAAACTTTTTATGTGCCACGAGCACTGATATGTATATTTTTTTGAGGGCATAAGCCCCAGTGACTCGTTATTGTTCCCACTTTTTGAGGCACTTGCGCCCATCTATGTACTCTGAGGATTTTATGATGTTTATATATGGTTTTTATTTCTTTTGTGTCTTATGGATTTATGTGTGCAAAAATGTATTTACATGTTTATTTTCATGATCTATTTATATGTGAGCAAGATGCCAATCTAAAATGTGATTAGCTAGAGTATCTGTGATTTGATTTAGACTCCTAGGAACATGAAAATATGTAATATAATCAAAGTTGCGTTCCAAGAGACGTACCCTAAGGAATCGTCGATGTAAAGTTGGGTCATGCACCCGGTATATTCTATTTAGCTGCGACACAGCCAGTTGAGCATCTAGATAGACCCAGAGACGAGAGATACCCATTGATAATGCGTCACGAAGCAACTCAATAACTGCGCTATACTTGGCAACATTATTTGTGGTGTCACCTAAGCATATACCTCCAGAAGATAACAACTGACCCTGTGGTGTAAAGATTACCCAAGCTGCGGAGGCAAGCCTCCGTGTATGTCGACTAGCACTGTCCGCATACCCAACGAACACCTCGGACTCACTTGACATCTGCCATATTGACGAAAGATAACATCAATGACATGTCCATAACACGTTTTAAAAGAAAAGTAATAGTACAAAGACTATACATATGTTACAAAAAGTTACCCACAGTGATCGTTCTATGAGTAATACTTCTTGAGGTAGAGCCCATTTCTAGGCTCCGCCAAAGCATTTCCTTCAAAATCGACCAAACGATAAGCACCCTTTTTTAAAACCTCCTTAATAATGAAGGGTCTGAACCACATGGGTTTAAACTTTCCTGCCCCCAGGGGGTCCTTGTCTTGGTCATAGACCAAGACAAGGATTCCCTCAGAGAAAACCCGAGGACGAACGGACCTATCATATTGACACTTGACCTTATGTTTATGAGCCTCATTGGCCAGGGCCGCATCGCGAAACTGTTCATCAAGCTGCTCAAGGTGTACTAACCATTCTTCAAGCGGAGAAGTGTCTGGCAATAACTGTACTGCCAATTTTAGAGATGGAATTTGACATTCGATGGGCAAGACTACCTCCAGCCCGTAAACGAGTTGGAAAGGTGAGAAACCGGTTGCAGTCTTAACTGAGTTTCAGTAAGCCCATAGTGCCAAGTATAACATCAAATGCCAATTTGACTTGGCTAAGTTGATAGTTCACTGTAGAATCATCTTAAGAGTTTTGTTTACAGCTTCCACCTGCCCATTGGCTTGGGGATAGTAAGGTGACAAGTGTTCTTGTCGTAACCCAAGATTTGACGTTAACTCAGACATCATTTGGTTCTGAAAGTGACTGCCATGGTCAGTGACAATCTCTCTCGGGACGCCGAACCGTGCTATAATCTGGTTAAATAAGAAGAGAGTTGCAGTCTCTCCATCATCTTTGAACGTCGACATAGCTTCGACCCACTTGGTGAAGTAGTCGACAGCTACAATGATATAGAGGTGCCCCCTTGCTGATGGGGGGTTGCATGTAGTGTAATCAATCCCCCACTTAGTGAAGGGACCGACTGTGATGACAGGAAACATGGGAGTTGGATGTTCCCTCATCTTTCGTGAGAAGACTTGGCACGGATGGCACTTCTTGACCGCCTCAACACAATCTTTGATAAGTGTAGGCCAAAAGTAACCTGCTCGTAAAATCTTTTGGGCTGTTGCTACCCAGATAAGTGACCGCCACAAGCTCTTGTATGACAATCATTGAGCACTATGATGGCCTCCTCATGAGTGAGACATCGATGCAAGATGCAGTCTACACCTCTCTGATACAACGTATCATTGAGTATGAGATAGTTCTTGGCCTGATGGCGTATCCGTCGACGCTCATCACGAGAAGCAGAGGTGGGGCACTTCAAAGTCTGGAGATAGATCAGTATATCTCTGTACCAAGGGTCTGAGGATTCAATCAAAACAATATCCCCCCGGATAGGCGATTCCTCAGGCACAACGTCACCTGACTCAACCGAAAACTCCGAGATAAGTTCTGCGAAGACCAATGACTTTTTGGACTTGGCTGAAATGAAGTCTAAGTCAAATTCTTGGAGGATTACCATCCATCTACTGATTTTTCCACTGATAACTCGTCATGTCAACATGTACTAGAATGGATTCACGACGGCAATGACGGTGGTCTTGCGAAACAGAACATAGTGACAGAACCGTTAAACAGCATGTACTGCTACCAACGCAAGTTTTTCGAGATGGGTATAATTAAGTTCCGGTCCTACGAGGCCTCGGCTCAGGTAATAGATCACGTATTCGGAAAACGAATCATCCTCCTGAACTAAAACCATGCCTATGGTTGACTCTGCCGCAGCCAGATATAATAAGAAGTCTTTGTTATAATTCGGTGGCCGTAGCAGAGGTGCGGTAGTAAGGGCGTGTTTTAATGCGTCGAAAGAGCATTGAGCAACTTCGTCCCAGAAAAAGGGAACATCTTTCTTCAATAAACGCATAAAGCCCTTGGTGATTTCGGCATAGTTGGCGATAAATCATCGTAAGAAGTTCACCTTGCCTTGAAGACTTTGAAGTTGTAAGATTGTGCGTGGGGGGGCAACTAGACTATTGCCTACACCTTAAGAGGATCGACCATGATCCCCGTTGTTGAAACGATGAAACCTAACAAACGTCCTGACGTGACGCAAAAGTTGCACTTGTTGGGATTCAAGCGAATCCTGAAGTAGCGATAGCGTTCGAAGATTAGTCTGAGGTGTGTAGGATGATATTTTCACTTGCGAAAGCATCATGCTAAATCATCTAGATAGGCCTCGACTATATGCTTCAGGTCATGAAACGCAAAAGAAATGGCCCGCTGGAAAGTGGCTAGAGCGTTCTTGAGACCAAAAGGCATATTTCGATAGGCGAATGTACCCCATGGACAAATGAATGTCGTTTTGTGTTGGTCCTCAGGTTTGATTTGGATTTGATTATCCTGAAAAACCATCCATGAATGAAAAGGCCTCACAACCGGCGCATTCATCGATGATCTGATTGATGAATGGGGTTGGATAATTATCTTTTGGACATGCCTTATTCAAATCACGGAAATCGGTACATACACGAATCGTTCCTTGTTTTTTATCGACCGGCATGGGGTTTGACACCCATTGAGTCAAATGAATAGGGTAAATGAACCCTGCCTTGAGAAATTTCTCAACCTCAGCCTTGATGGTTGCTGCTTTCCTAGGATTAACTGGACGAAGTTTTTGTCGAACAGTCTTAGCATCAGGATACGTTGTGATCTCATGTTCAACTATTTTTGGATCGATGCCTGGCATTTCCTCATAAGACCAGGAAAAAACGTCGCGGAATTCTTTGAAAAGATCTGTGTAAATCTGAATCTCTTCGGGGGAGCAATCCGCTCCGACGAATACATTCTCCATGACACCAGGGTTTCGGGAGATATTGATAGGTATAGTTTCAGCGATAGTCACCATATTTCCCTCAGCGTAAATTTCCTGTGTAGCTAAGAGGTTAATAGGACATGGCTGATCTCCCGTCATGGTGATAGTGAATTCTCCTGCCTCGATTCGGATTAACTCTGGGAGGAAATATGATCTGTGATGAAGATCTTCCCAAGGTTTGTCCGGACTAGTCATTTCTTCGATTATTGCTTCGTCCGAAGGCAAGACTAAATCTAATGAATCGGTGTTGGCGAGAGAACCCTGAGCCCAAATAGGCTCAAGAGATGGATCCAACTCTTGTGTGGGAGTCGGATCAGGAGTAGATGAAGCTTGCTGGACTAAAGAGTACGCTACTTCAGCGGCCGACAAAGGCATGGACATGCCGGAGTGCCCTGTCTCATCCATCGTGGCTGATGGGGAAGGAAGAATCCACAGATCCTGAAAGTAAGTCGTGCGGAACGGCGAGATGTGAAAAATCTCAGCCTTGTGGTGAGTCGATATAAACTTGACATCGCCCTGAGGAGGTGGGTAATCGAAAGTACCCATCAAATATGGGCACAAACCAACTCCTACGTTAACGACATCGGCTTGAGGATTATCTATCATAGGAACCGTGGATGCCCCCAAAGCTGGGTCACGTCTAGAGAAGGACAATTGATCAATGGTCACTATTCGACCTTCATGTGGAAACAATAAGACTCGGAAAACTGTAGCGACCACAGCTTGCATAGAATAAGTCCAACTACGACCCAACAAGAGATTGTAGTCGAGGGGGGCATCGACTACCTCTACCTCGACGCACACGGTCTTTCCTCCTAACTGCACAGGGATAGAAGGAATGATTCCATGTGGTCGAAAAGAACGACCGTCGAAATAAGTAAGGAGAGTAGGTGATGGAGACAACTCGGGCTGACCAATGGCTTTCCAGCATGATAACGACATAACGCAAGTCAAAGCGCCCTCGTCGACCACCGTGCGAAAGATATTCCATGTAAAAAATTTCGTGGGATGAGCCACTACTATTTGAAATGCGACGTGGTAAGGTAGACGAGGTTTCAAGTCAGTCGTATCTAACATGATGGTACCTGGGTTACAAGTCTCACTAGAGCCTAAAGCAGTCAACAAGGCTTTCCTCTGAGCAGGGCAACTTTGGAGGACTTCCAAAGCAGACATAGCACAAGGGGTTTGGGATAAATCTTCCACCACAGAGTAATTCTGGGTGGCCCTTGCATTTGGATTGTGAGAAGGTTTCTTAAATGCACCCTTTGGAATGCGTGTCACTGTTTCACCCAACGTCTTCTCGATCTGTAGAGGAAGAGATGGGATCTCGGCTTCTTTGCCCTTCTCAGAGGTGCTTGGTTTACTATAGTCGTGCGCTCTAGTCATTATTAAAGCATCACCCCTAACCATATATACATTCACGGTTGAGGAGTTGTTTGGAGGAGGGTAGGTTTCTTGGCTGCCCCCTTCGGTACTTGTAGAGGCTTGAGTTAAATTTTTCCCATGCTGAAAGGGATTAGTCAACACAGCTTGTTGTTGTTGTGTGACAAACTTATGGGCCTCTGCAAGTCAAAGACATAGATGGGTCGGGTGGTCTTCTGCACACAAGTTGCATGGATACCTCGCCTTCCACTTTTCTATGGTGCCCTCGCCAGCATTGTCAGTTGGTTTTTTCTCCCCCTTACCCTTCTTTCGTTGTTTTTTCTTCCCTTCAAGGTACTGGTTGGCCTTTGGGTTAGTCATCTACATGGAGTGTACTTTCAACGTTTGGGTATGAGGAGAAGCCAAAGCAATAGTCTGGATGGATGCTGAGTGTTGTATGGATAACTATTGCAATTGTTTTTTCAATTGTTGAGCGGGCTTGGTTTGGGCTGAACCAACAATACCATCAGCATGTGGTCCGACTCTCTGTCTAGTTTTATCCAGAATTGATCATGGTGCATCCGGCAGGATGTTATATAATAAACCAGACTGAGAATAAATAAGCTCAAACTGTTGAGCCCTCATGATGGCATCTTCCTCAGAGAAAACCCCAAAAGTTGCGATGTCTTTGGATAATTGGGGGACTAAAGACTTAAGGAACCACTCAAGCGGGAATGCTGGTGGAACTGGCACTTTGATTAGACTCTTTCGATGTCGCCACTCTCGGATATGGTCAGAGATATGGTCCGCTGTTGTCTGTTTGAAATTAGCAAGCAGCTCTATGCCTGCGTCGTATCTCACAGGTAACTGGAAATGGTTAAGGAAGGCCATAGCCAGTTCGCCAAAATAAGAATATCGTGAGCGATCAAGCTCGATGTACCATTTCGCGGCACTCCCAATAAGAGTGCGTTGAAACAATCGCAAATGGACAGAGTCATATTTCAGTGAGTTAGATGAACACCAAAGGTGGAAAGTAGTCACGTGATCACCTGGATCTTCGTTAGGCTTGGCCTCGAACTTTGGAATGTCCGAAGGCAACTTCATTGGCATAGGAGGCCAACGCGGATCGTGACAGATAGGATCATTTAACAACCTTGTCAAATCTGGCAAGTGTAACGTCGCCAGGAATGGTAGTTTGGGTTGCTGCTGATAGCCTGGGAAAAAGGGTCCTGGAGTTTGACTGGCACCAGGTTTCCAAGAAAATTTTGGCTGTTGGCCTAGATTCTGGTAGAAACCATGGCCCTGACCAGCGTAAGGGTTTTTCATCTGTGGAGACATCATTGGATGATTTCCCATAAAGGACATAGGATGTTGGGCATTCATCGTGTTTGACGGACTTTGGGAAGGATTACCCCATGCTGGTCCCGATGGGAGAGGCATAGAAGTATGTTTGGGGTTCCATTGACTGTGGAAAGAATTACCCCAGAACGACATTCCAGAGGAAGGAACGGATCCTTGTCCTGAGTTCCAAGGTCCTGGTATATGTGCCCCCGGCGCAGGAATAGTACCCTGCGCCGGAGTAGACTGTCCAAAAATGGGTGTGCCCCCGGATGGGAAAGAAGTGGATGCGAAAGTGTTATTACCAAACGTCCTGTTCCAAACAAATGGTGATGAACCTACCAGCAAAGTTTGCGCAGGTGTTCCTTGAATCCATGCTCCAAATGAACTCGTGTGTGCAGACTGCCCAGTGGACTGTTGATGCAGACCACCAAGCGAAGGGGACAAAGGAGGAATATGACCTCCAGTGTAAGGAAAAGCATTAGAAGGGATAGGAATGCCCCCAAGTTGACCTTGCAGAGGAGTGTTAGAGCTCCCTGCCCCCAGACCCAAAGTCTGTAAAGTGGAGTAAGTGAGTGCAGGACTGGTACCCGAACTAGGCATATTGTATGAGAACGTAGGGCCTGTCGCACTAGGTGTGAAGGGAGGTGTGGCCGCCGCAATGGATGGGGACGGGCCACTGTGCGACATAGTTGCGGTCGAGACCGTAGTGGCTCAGAACGATGATGGAAAGTTAGGAAATGCTTCTCCTGTGGTGACAACGGTGATGGGAATAGAAGAATTCCCAGAGGAAGTAACAGCGTTTGTTGCCATAGCTGTGTGAGGCACTGACAGGCGTTCGTAAAATTGAATTGGCACAATAACTTGCGGCCAAGTATCAGTGGTTGGGGTTTCAACCGAACCAAGATTGGTGGTTGATTCCTCTGGGAGTTGTTCGGGCTCAATGGTTTGAAACCCGGTTGCTTCGAAAGACCCTTGTTGGTCTAGCCTCCGCCTCAATGGTGGCGGGGGTGGCTCCTGTATAACCGGCAATAGGCCCAGGAGCCTTCGTGACCAGCGGAGCTCTGAATCCTCCACTGTGTGAGAAGATCCACGACACGCTAAGGTATTCGACATGATCAAACAGTAACACACACTAAAAATAAGCCCCTAAGAGATAAATCAAGCAAACACTAAACTAGTTGGAAGAACAGTTACAACAACCAACACTAGAGCAACTTACCGGTGCAAGTGCAACTCGAAAATGGAAGCACCCTCCAGGTATACTCTGCAAAGCGTGGCCCGATGTCTATCCTAGGTACCATGGTATACCCCCGCAGTCACCTGTGTATGTCCCTAGAAAAGATTGGCAACTAGTTTGCCAGCACGCGAACAGTCACCAGGCGGGTACAGTCGATAGTTGGGTAGACCACAATGAGAAGGGTATCAAGCTCGAAACCTGTCAAGGGTATTGAGAGAAAATGGTCTGAAAGACAACTGAGGACCTCGAATGGATTCGAGACCCATGAAGCCCTATGGCAAATGCAAACGACGGAATCCCTTAACAAATCCTCGATATGTGTTCTCCACTACGCTCGGTCCAACTTTGGAGGGGTTATCTCCACTACCTTTCCTTACGCGACCTCGTGTTTAGCCCCTATGTTAGAGGGGGGTCCCAGATAACTTTCATGTAACTAGACTTCTACACTCCCTATGACAGACTCCAATGTTTAGTTTGAGTGGCCTTGGAGAATTTACTCTCCAAACTATTCCAAGGCCCTAGTCCTGAGCTAGTGTATGAACCCTACAAACAAAAGAGTCTAATAGATTTTAAATTAGCGTTGCTTTTATGGGCTTTTTTATGTCACAAGGTATGAAAGTGAAACTGATGATGTGTAAAGACTCAAAGCAAAATGAATAAGAAATGCTTAGAAACAAAAACTTTTACAAAAAATGCAAAAACCAACATCTTTTCACTAAGAAAGACTTCTTTTCTTTTCACCTTTTCTAAGATTTCATGCAGCAAACATAAAGGAATTTCGCTCAATCTGCGAGCTACTTATGCTCCTAAATTCTCTGAAAAAACTTATGAAAAAATACTTCTTCCTAGCTATTGATGCAGCAACACAATCTTCAAACAAAGAAGCAAAGGAAAAAGAGAAAAAAAAATTGTTTTATTTAAGTGCTAAATGAAGCAACAAAGGAAAAATGTTGACAAGCAAAAAACCAAGAAAACAAAATAAAATTATGGCTTAAAGT
This sequence comes from Picea sitchensis, assembly GCA_010110895.2. Taxonomy (NCBI): domain Eukaryota; kingdom Viridiplantae; phylum Streptophyta; class Pinopsida; order Pinales; family Pinaceae; genus Picea; species Picea sitchensis. The sequence continues at coordinate 16,542 of SNQJ01S0047453.1, read as the reverse complement.
GAAGATCGCAAAGAGCCAGAGAAAAGACGCACTATGGCAATCAAGAAAGCACCGACTCTTACGCTTGTCTAAAAACCATAAAAAAAAATCTTTCTTTTTCTTTTTCTTTTATCAACAATCAACTAAGAAAAAACCAGGCTAAGGATGAGAGGCCCTAACCTACTAACTGTGCAGACCTAGACTCAAACCCTTGAGAGAAACACTTCTCACCACAGGAGGGGATGACTGCCCCACCCAGGCTGAAAAGAAACCAGTCAAGCCCGCGACTGTCACTGAAACAGCACGCGTGCAAACGCGTGCTGAGCTATAACAGCATGCGGGTACCCGTGAGCAGAACTAGTACATGTCATGGGTCTGTATAAATGATAAGACAAAACAAAACACAGGCATCCCAGACCTGAAAAAGGCCTCTGGTATTGACAACCAGGGTCTCTTAAAGGCTTGGATGCTTCTTCTTCAGCAGAAAAGAAAAAATAATTGCAAAATGAAAACAAATGCAATAAAGCAAACTGAGACAAGACAGTGAACCAGCAAGACCCAGACAGGATCCAGAAAGCCCCCTGAGAATGTAAAATTATGACAGGGAAGAGGAGACTGCCTCTTAAGCTCTCTGAGTCCTACATGCTACTGAAACCTCTACAACAAGCGTTGAAACGCGGGCTGTAGAAGGTTAGGGCGTGGGTTACACGCATGCAGGCCTTATGTAGGCCGCGTGTACCTATGTGTATCCCGATAATAAATGTCAAGCACAGTCAAGGAAAAACTGGTATAAAGAACCACGTTCCCTGCTAGCTTTGACCTAACAGAAAACAGACAAACAAAGAAACAGAGAATATGATCCTCTAAACTACCCAAAAACCTCTACCAAATCTGGAAACCCTAAGCGTATCAATCCCCAATGGAGTCATCAATTCTGTTGTTGGGAAATAATACCCTACAGACTAGCAAGCTAGGGATAAACTTGCATGCAGATCATGACCCTAAAGAAATCACTTTTCACATATCACCCCAAAACTCAAACCCCTTTTTCACACACAAGCATGGAAAAGACCTACTAACCTTTTTACTGATGTTTGGTGTAGATCCTCCGTTGCGCTTTGTCCGCTTGCTTACGCTGCTCCTTCCAAAGACAATCCTACAACCAAGACAAAACACTACGCATGCATGCTATTTTTCTACTTGAGGGTTAGAGATTAAGCATAACTCAAATAAAACATATATGACTCGTGCATTGGGACGGAAAAAGTATTTTTTTATTAATCTCAAGATGAATCAACTTACAATAATGATAGAGACCGACCACCGTTCCTTGATCCTGATCCTGGGTTCCTCCTCTTCTTTGTCCTCCAACTGCTTTGCTTGAATTCTCCTTAGGCTTGAGGAAAGACTAAAGGGTTGGGACAAATGGATTCGACAATTGGGCAGAGTTTCTTTGCTATGATTTTCCCCCTCCAAATAGTACCAATACCCCTTCTTTTATAGGCTAGAAGGAGCTAGGGTTTTGGATGAACTCTCGGCCATGCATGGCTGGGAGTTTCAGTTAACTGACCCATATCTTTTCGTCCCGTCGGAAACTTTCCTGTTTTTGTGCTTTGTTAGGTAAACGTGGGCTGTAGTAGGCCAGCCAGTGTTCCAATGCGTGCAGTAGTAGGCCTGCCAGCGTTCCAACGCGTGCAGTAGAGGGTTAGAGCGCGTGCCACTTGTTTTAAGAGGGTTTTCTAGAGTTTATTCAGCATGGATTTGGCAAGGAAGAGATATGAGTTGGCTTGATGCCAGGTAAGCATGTGTGGTGCAATTTAGGGTTATAACAGACACAGACCTCCAGCCCTCAGGACGAAATCCACTTAGGATCGTTCTAAATCTACCCACCTGAGTCTGATTGACTCTTCGATTCCTACACAGGGAATCACACACACACACAATAGTGTATCCATAGGTCCTTATGAGTGTTCCCACGTAATCAAACACAAGGCGTCACCCAAGTCTCCTTGACCACAATAAAGTCGCGCCCTTCCTAATTCGGGCTTTCGGGTTTCACGATATTGTGATTTCCGTTGTCGAGTTTCTGGCTCTTCAAACCACTGAAAATCGAAATGTTGAAACCCAAAATGACTGACCGCGTCCTCCTCCACGCTTGTATCATGTTTCGCGACTTTGGGAATTCCAGAGTAAGGAACCCCGATCCCTTGTCTTCTAAATCATCGAAATGTCGAATCCCAATGTGTTCAGCAAAGGTTGGCTTCTCAATGGAATTTTCAATTCATCGGGGTTTCGGACTTCCGAGTACCAGGAGTTCAAGACTATTGATTCCAAACCACTGTCACCAAAATCCCCAAATTTTTGAACCCTGAAACATTGAAATGTCGAAACGCCAATTCACAATATTTCGCGTTTCGCAACTCCGGGGTTTTTCAATGCAAAGGCCCCTGGCTCCTTGTCATCAGGATTTTTGGTATCCCGAATCCCGAATTACCGAAATCCTGAAATTCTTCACTTAACAATCCTTTTCGCGATTCAAGAGTTAGAGTGACCAAGGATTTCAGCTTACACTCGAGACTTACAAACTCTGAATCCCCGAAATTATATGATGGCTCAAAACAGATCACGATCAAAGGTCCACGTTGATTCCTAATACCAAAGTGATGGGTTGTCCTCCCCTATCCACCTTGCAGCATCTCTGGATCCTACGGTCCTCACGACTTCGCAAGTTCTCCATAGAGAATTTCAACCACTTGTTCCTTCCTTGAAGACTTCTGCGAATTCAACCAGTGTTCCTCATCTGAACTTGGCTTCTACAAAGCGACTTCACTCTGTCTCCCTTTTAGCACTTCAAAGACACTAACCCTCCTGAGATTTCACTTGCAAACTTGAGTCTCAAAAGGACTCTTGGACGCACTCCTTGCGACAATCTTTCAAATACTTCTAACTATTTGATTCTTTGACTCTGTGCACCCTCTACAACAACAGTCCTTTACCTTTCAACCTTAGTTGATAAGTTTAAGGCCTCAAGTAGCCTACGCACACCTTGCATGACTTCTGTGCTCCACCTACACTTCTGCTGGAATGAGAACAATGGTATCTCTCCTGAGCTTTCTAAGATAAAAATCAGAACCCTTGTCAACACACACCTTGCGAACATTTCACTACAATCCTTGCAGGAACTTCTCTCACTCAGGAAGAGAAACAATTGAAACTCATTCTCTCTCTTCTCTCAGACTTCAAACATTCAATATGAAATCATACATACACACAGTATTAAAACAAATTCATAACAGAGAGAATAAACAACCATAAGCATACCATTCACCATGTATAAACAGAAAACATCATAACACCATGAAATCTGATTCAGAGCTTCATATATTAATTCAAAGCTCTTGTACATGGGGTTTTTCCTTTCAACTCTCTACTACAACTCTCTTCTTTTGTGCTATGCTAATGATACAATAATACAAGAGTGAGGGTGTCTATATCCGTTTTTCCTCCTATGTTCTATAAGTGTTTAATCTAACATTCATATCTACCTACTCTTACATTTAACAGACTTAAATGCCTTAATATTCTACAGATGAGAGCAATCTCTCAAGATCTGTTTACAACCTCCAAGATATAAATGCAAAGTACGCCTTCTTCCTAACTATTACATTAATGCATTTTAAGTTCAAAATTCAAAACAATTCTTATGAAAACGTGCTCTTTTTCTTCCTCGGCGCGTCCAACTATTTCTTTGGCTTAGTTGTGTTCTTTGGCTTTGCACAATGCTCCTACATCATATGATATGTTATGTATTTTATACTAAGGGTAGAACATCCGATGCTACATTCATTTTGGTAGGTGTTCCATTATTACAAGGTCAATTACATAGACTTGCATGCAAGCATGAAGGGTCAAATATTAAAAAAAAGAAAACTAGGAATCCAATCCTATTTGTACATTTCTATATAGATGTATATAAGATTATGAGTTTAATATCTATATGTAAAAGGGGAAATTATACGTGTTGTAGAAAGGTGATAGAACTTTTGGAGAGCCCTTTATATAAAAAATTTAAGTTAGTTTGGTGTAGGATTGTTCTCACATGACCAGCAGAATATAAATATATGATCAGAGTGAACTTTACCTATCCTTTACTTTTTACGAATCTTTTAGATGAAATTGGAGGTTAATGTCCCATAGAAATTTTTTTTTATGCTAAAATTGGGGTACATTACATATGGTATCAGAGCAAAGGTTACAACACTGGACCTGAACAGGGCCACTATAATTGCTTTATATATGTTCGATTTAAGAAAAAATAATAAACCTTTTTGTTACAAACAGAAAACCCTTTCTATTTTGTGTGAATTATGGCAGTTCATGATGATGCAGAAATCAGAATGGAAGGGGATCTAGAGCAAGGACCTCCAGGATATCCAAGACAGAATAGTGACGTAAGATCACATATAGAAGTACTGGAAAAAATGAGGAATCTTATTGTTGAACTGCAGGTTTTCAAACCAGACAATGAGAAACTGAATAAAGCACAACACGAGCAGCAGAAGATAAGTGAGGTTCTGTTGCGCATCATAGTAACCAAGAAAATCCCAAAGGACGATAATCATGAAGAAGAGTTCAATAAGAGGGCCTCCAAGAACTCTGGTACTGAAGAAGAAAAAGAGGACAACTCATCTGAGGGTACCCCTTCAGCTAAAGATAAAGAAAAACCAGAAAGAAAAAGGAAACAAGTAGATCATCTTGAAGGGGAATTCAAGAAGATTAAACCTACTACATTTGACAGGGAATCCAGAATAGGTGAGGAAGTTGAGGCATGGTTATTAGATATCAAAAACTATTTCCAAATATACAACTATTCCAGCAATATGAAAGTCAGAATGGCCATTTACAACCTGAAAGGAAAGGTCGGCATCTGGTGGCAAGATCTGAAATTCGCAAAAGGCTTAAAAGAAAAATAGATGGAATGGTATGACTTCAAGAAATATTTCAAAAAAAAGTACCTATATGAAAGCTACTATGAAAGGAAAATGAAATAATTTTACGAGTTAAGACTTGGAAAGATGACAATGGAAGGCCTTATAAATAAATTCCTAGAATTACTAAGGTTCGTACCTTACATCCGGGAGGATAAGGTGAAAATCCAGCGATTCTTAAGTTGTTTACCACAATCCTACAGGGACAGAATTGAGTTTGACAACCCCAAATCCTTGAGTGAAGTATTCAGGAAAGAACGAATGTGCTACGACTAGTATAAACTACGGACGGAGTTTCCCAAAGCCTGCAAGGATAAGAAACAAGATCGAATAAACTAGCAGAAGAAGGGATACCAGCCAGCTCCTTACCGGAATGCAGCAAAAAGCTTTCGAAGAAAGGATTTTCACTCCAACCATCCAAATACGCAAGGTAGTGGTAAACCAGTAAATCTGGGAATGAAGAAGTTTGGGGATAGCCCCCACGAACCGTTAAAGTGATGGGAATGTGGAGAACCTCACCTAAGAAGGAACGATCCATGTTTAATTTCAACAAACTGAACTGTTGTTCATAACTTGGAGGAAGCCTCAATGGTGGGTGATGTGGATAGAAGCTTGCATCGGATAAATGCATCCATAGATGGTCAGCAAGCTTACCACCAGTCCTCTGTGGTAGAAATAAAAGGTAAAATCAATGACACTCGAATTTTTGTTTTAATTGACCCTGGAGCTGCATTAAGTTATATTACTCCTGTTATAGTAGAGCCAAATAAACTTAAGAAACTGAAGCATGCAAAATCATGGCTGGTACAACTAGCTACCGGAACTAAAAGGAAAGTAGTTGAATTTGTTTTTGATTTTAAGTTCAGCTTAGATGGTCAGAACATAAGGACAAATATGAACATCCTACCCCTAGGATCTTATGATATGATTATCGGAATGGATTGGTTGGAAAAGCACAAGGCATTACTCGATTGTTATACAAAGACACTTAATTATAAAGACGATTATGACACCACTAGAATATCCCAAGGTGTACCAAAACCTGTATTAGTTAGATAAGTTTTCACGATGCAATTCAAGAAATGCATGAGAAAGGGATGTCAAGTTTATGCCATCCAAGTAACAAACCTGTTAGAAAAGAAAGAAAAACCTAACTTGGAAGACTCTGTTGTTTTACACAATTTCATAAACGTGTTCGTTGATGAAATACCTGAATTACCCCCTAGAAGAGAAATAGACTTCTCCATAGACCTACTACCTGGTTAAGCCCCTATCTCGAAAGAACCTTACCGAATGAGTATACCAGAATTGACGGAATTGAAAATCCAACTGCAGGAGTTATTGGACAAAGAGTATATCAGATCGAGTGTTTCACCTTGGGGAGAACCCGTCCTCTTTGTGAAGAAGAAAGACGGTACTCTAAGAATATGTATCAATTATAGACAATTAAACAAAGTGACTATTAAAAACAAGTACCCTTTACCTAGGAAAAACGATCTGTTTGATCAAGTAGGTGGGGCAAAGATCTTTTTGAAGTTGCATTTACGATCTAGATATCATCAAGTTAGGATAAAATATGAGGACATAAGAAAGACATATTTTCGAACAATATATGGACATTACAAATTTGTGGTCATACCTTTCAGACTCACTAACGCGCCAGCCACATTCATGTGCTTAATAAATAGTATTTTTAGTCAATACTTGGACAAATTTGTCCTGGTGTTTATTGACGATATACTGGTATATTCAAAAACAAAAGAAGACCATGAAGAACACTTAAGAATCATCCTTTAAACTTTGAGGAAACACCAACTATATGCTAAATTATATAAGTGTGATTTTTATGAGAAGAAGATACAATACCTAGGACATGTCATTTCTGCATAAGGCATTGCAGTCGACCCTGAGAAAGTAAGAGCCATTATGGAATGGTCGGTACCGAAGGATGTAGTGGACATCCTATCATTCATGGGAATCACCGGATATTATCGCAAATTTATAGAGGGGTTTTCCAAAATAGCCTACCCCATCACATCATTACAAAAGAAAGGGACCAAGTTTAACTGGTCACAAAAGTGCCAAGATAGTTTTAATAAGTTGAAGGAATTATTAACGACCACGCCCATTCTAAAGGTAGCAGACCTAGATAAAGACTTCACGGTCTATGTTGACATGAGTAAAGAAGGACTAGGTGGTGTCCTAACTCAATAAGGACACGTTATTTGCTATGAGTCCCAGAAGTTAAAGGAACATGAGCGAAACTACGTCACTCGTGATTTAGAATTGGCAGCAGTAATACACGCCTTAAAAATGCGGCGACACTACATAATGGGTAGAAAGTTTCTACTATTGACAGATAAGAGCGGGGTGAAATACATGTTCAAGCAAGCAAATATGAATGCAAGGAAAGCAAGGTGGCTAGCCTTTTTGAGCGAGTTCTACTTTGAGGTAAGACATATCAAAGGTAAGGAAGATAAGGTAGTAGATGATTTAAGCATAAGAGTCCACGGGGTATTTGAGATAAACGTCAGTAGGGAAGAAAGAGATCTAGAATGGAGAATAAGGACAACAGGTATTAATGAAGAAAATTACACTAAATTAGTGGTAGAATTACATGACACTACAAAAAACTCACACGAACGAGACCTGAGTATCGATAAACATGGGTTACTACTTTTTAAAAACAGACTTTACATACCCAATTCAGCAAAGTTAAAGATAACAGTTCTTGACGAAGTGCATAAGAAACCGTATTCTGGTCATCCAGGATACCAGAAAACGATAACAACACTCAGGAAATTTTTCTATTGGCCTAATATGAAGTACGAAACAGAATAATACTTGGCTAGGTGCCAAGACTGTCAATAGGTAAAGGCCGAACACCAGCATCCAACCGGCCTATTACAACCATTACTAGTACCAGAATGGAAATGGAAGATCATATTGTTGTACTTTATTATAGGTTTGCCCAAAACTCAGAAACAGAATGACTCTATCATGGTTGTAATCGATAAACTCAGTAAGTCTGCACACTTTATTCTAGTAAAGTCTACTTTTAAAGCTATAAACATTGTTGAAATATTTATGAAAGAAATTTTTAGACTGCATGGTATTCCTAAAATATTAATTTCAGATAGAGACGTAAAATTCATGTCCTCTTTTTGGAAGGAATTGTTTGCAGGGCTAAATACCAATTTTAATTTCAGTATGAGATATCATCCACAAACGGATGGACAAACCGAAAGGACAAACCAAAATGTAGAAGATATGCTCTGCCTGGACGTAAGAACAAAACCGAGCAAATGGGAAGACTATCTACACCTAGTAGAATTTGCATATAACAATGGGTACCAAACTTCAGCTAAGCTAAACCCCTTTGAAGTAATGTATGGAAGGAAGTGTAAAACTCCAATTAGCTGGGATAACCCGGTTGACAGACTTATGGTTGAACCAGAGATGCTCCAAGAAATGGAGAATGCGGTAAGAAAGGTACAACGAAACTTAAAAGAGGCACAGGACAGGAAGAAGAGTTATGCGGACCAGAAAAGAAGACACTTGGAATTTCAAGTGGGGGATCATGTATACTTAAAATTCAAAGCCCGGAAAATTTAACTAAAACTCGGACACTGTGCCAATCTGGCACCCAGGTTTTGTGGGCCCTTCGAGATACTAGCTCGAATTGGACCCGTGGCATACCAACTTGCACTTCCATCTAATCTAAAAATTCATAATGTATTTCATTTTCTTTATTGAAAATATATGTTCATGACCCTACTCATATGATTGATTGGAACTTGGTGTAGGTGGAACCAGAAGGAGAGTTGTAATGTACCCCAAATTCACCATAAAAAAAAAATTCTATGACATAATTCAATTTTGTGTAAGCTTAGAATTTAAGAGAAGGTAAGATTCATTTTTGTCCATAATGACATTATTACACCAGTCTAGTTTACTTCAAACAGAAAAGCTTATGTGGATAAATTATGTCCATAATTCAATCACTTCCCTTAACTCTCAAACTACTCCAACATACTTATATGTATATAGGCAATATCTAAACTTAGTTCAAAGGAACCTTTGAGGTTCAGAGAGATAAAGCTCAGGGTTGTACACAACTGTCGTTAGATCAAAAGGATCTGGGTGCAGAGAGTTTAACCTCTAATAGGTTGCACAGGAGAGTAGTTGAAATGAACGGTGGAGACACTTCAGGGAGAAGTACCGAAGTTGCAAGAGTCATTGGATCTTGCAAAGAAGAGAGGAGATTAAGGCCGAGTGTCTTCCAACACTCTAAGGTGATGAATTTCACTATTTCAAAGTTCAGGGTTTGGAGCAACAAGTGATTTTGGAGTCACTGCATCATGAACTCCTGGTTCATGAAATTGCGAAATGATTGACACCGTTCATCAAGGAGGACACGTGGCAAGTGGTCAAGGTTCAGGGAAAATCCTGAAACATTGTGGATTGTTGATCCAGTGGGATCGTGGTCATCGGTTCAAGAGGATTCTGGACTGTTGATCTCTCAAGGGGGAGATTTCAGCATTTTGGGGTAGTAGTACCAGTTCATAGGACCGATCGTATGAAAAGTAACTTAAGGGAGGAGCTAAGGGCGATCTAGAACCGTAAAGTCCTTTTCGGCATTTCGGCAACCAGGAGTTGAAAGGACAAGGAGTCTGGGATTGTCAAAGCAATCAGTCCTTCACATTTAATTATGCTTTTAATTGCAAGGTTGGATCTTCATGACTACTAGAACAATATGTATTTTGACTGTCTACTATGTGCACGTATAAAGGCGTATATTATCATTCTTACTGTAGGGAATTCGCTTTAACTCTCCATTAACATCTGTACTTATTTCCACCTATAAGTATGTACATACCTATAGATTTCTCTAAATATATATAGAGTGATTGACTATCATAGGTATAGTTTCATCTTGATTCTGGTGTAATAATTGGTTACGTTCTACGGTCCTGCATCTTTACTTACCGAAAATATAAAGATGCAAGTATATCTACCTAACTTGGGTCTCATTCTTACACACCAGTAGCTTACACATCAAGCATAGTTAACTCGAAGGATCCCATCTTGTTCTCTATGGTTTATGCCATTAAACACTAGTCTAATTACGAAATTTTGAATACTTAAAGATGTATGACCTCATGGCAAGCAAAACTCTTAGAAAAATCACGCTAAAAATCTGCTTAATTAGTTTAATACTTTCAAATACAACAATTTATGTACTTGTCATGCCTTGTACACAGTGACTTGTAATATCATCTGTTATTTCTATTCTACCTCTATCCCAGATGAAGATCCTCCATCGTTTCTACCAGTCCATTCATTACAGTATTCGAGTTGTTCCTATAAAAAATAATTCCTACTATGTTCCTATAGTTTTGTGAAAAAAAAACAGAGGTCAATCGGGTTTCGGCAATTACAAATGTCGAACACAAAAAAAAAACACCACATTGTTTGTCGAATCACAAAATGCAGAAAAAATGTGGGCCCAGCACTTCGGGGTTTCACAGTTCAGGTTTTTGCAATTTTCAAATGCCAAACACCAACACACAACAACTCCCGAATTACAAAAATGTGAATGGAATGTGGGACTAGCACTTCGGGGTTTCAGGGTTCGGGATTTCGGGGTTTACGAACACCTGACACACAAATAAAATGAAATAAGAAATGCTGAATTGCAAAATGAGATTAGGGTGTGGGCCCAACAATTTCGGGTTTCGGTGTTTGGTAAAGCAAAGGAACTCCACATATATGTAATAAGCAAGTCCCGAATGCCAAAATATTAATTTTGTATTTAATCTCTTTTTTAAAATCACCCTCCCCAACCAATAAACTTGGAATAAATAAATGACCAGGTTCATAATTGGTAAAAACAAATGATTACTGTGTTTGCTCAAAAAATGAATTTATCAAGAAATAAAATGAGTTTACAAACTCAATAACAGAGAATCACAATTGCAAAGTAAACCTCCAAAACAGGGAATAACCAACTCAATTCAGGAAATACTTCAAGCTATCTCACCCTCTGTGTCCAGAATTACAATATGATTCAAGTATTTATGGGAACAAAACTTGCCCCTTCGACCTTAGGAAAAATTAAATCAGGGCGGTGATGGTATTTGGTGGCCTGCAAGGCTAAGGTGGCCCATAGACCAAATCATCCTATAACTTTCCATTAAATACCCGTTGATATAAAAATATGTAAATACTGTAGGTTTTCTATAATAATTCTTCAAATTTGCAAGGTTACTTACTAGATACCTATATATATACATATATATATATATATATATATATATATATATATATATATATATATATATAAGAGGCACTTGTGATTATAGTTATATCCTAATAATCATGGTTGATCATCTTGTATATGGAAGAAATCTCAACCAATTACTATACTTATGCACATACATTAGAGAGAGAGAGAGAGAGAGAGAGAGAGAGAGGCACTTGTGATTATAGTTATATCCTAATAATCATGGTTGATCATCTTGTATATGGAAGAAATCTCAACCAATTACTATACTTATGCACATACATTTATATATCAGATAGTAAGTATACATCCATACATATATATACCTACATTATTTAAATTCCATTTGCATTGTTTACATTGGTAATTCCAATCTGCAATACAAATTATTCGTGGGGTTTTCACCTACAGTGTGTTATCTTTATACAGTAGTAATCCAATCCACAAAACTTATTCTTCTAGAAGTTTGACTGGGCATATCCTTTCAGCAAGTATATTTATGAGAATTTCGTATTCATAACAGCAATAAGACACAGCCAAGATAATCCATTCACAACTAGTATAGAGACATTCTATCAATTCCTAAGTTCAATAGGATGCATCCAATATTTCGTCCATAGTATTATTTCTATTCAGAATTAGAAGATACAATATTCTATCAAGTATTTAACCATATAAAATTCAGCCAGAGAAGGGGTAGAAATAACATATCTGAAATAATACACTGAAATACAAAGGGAACAACCACGTTCCTCCCAACCGTAGAACAGGGTAGTCAAATCACTTTCCCGGCTCACCCCCTAGCCTGACCATGAATCCATGAGGGCGAATTTGAAATCTCCTCTTCAGCAATGTTTTCCTCTATCTGTAGTCCTCTCCTTGCCTCACACTCAATATTTAGTGTTCATAACAATAAGAATACAGTAGTTCCTTTTCCCCAGCATACTTCGCAGCGTCCTACCTCCTCACATATGCTATTTATCAAGCCAATATTTTTTCCTAGGTCTTTTTCCCTCCCTTGGGAATTTTCACAGCTTTCTAAATCCTTGATTTTCAAGGGTTGCCAATGGCCAAATCCTTGATTTGCCACTTTTAACAATCAGCCCAGAGGTAGTTCCAACATGCTCCCCACTCATAGAGTCATGGTCAACTAAATTTAACATGGTTGTTCCATTTGTCCTCCTCCAATAATTAAAACAATATTATGTTTACGTACAAGTGTCATAGTCAAATAGTTAGTCGGGACAAATCAGGTCTCTTCCCAACATTCAAAATGATAAATTACAATTTATCAAATTCGAAATTCAAAATTGCCATAAATGGCAAAAAAGTTCCAAATTCGAATTTACTAAAAACGGAATAATTTTCTAACAAATTTTAAATTTCAAAAATACTTTATTTTTGGGGATGTCACATTATGAGTCTTTACTTAACTTAAAGGATGGAGATCTCCCTTCCTTTGACAATTAATGTCGAATCCCCTTCTGGTAACTGAAAAGGGGAAAGTGGGTCGATAAATTCTTGATGGGTACCCTCGCATACAAACAGGGCCCCATCATTATATGTGATAACGAAATTCTTACACTCGATAAAATGAAATCAGTGAAATAATACAGAGGTTTACATAACTAGACCCCGAGAGGTTGCAATGCAACATGCAATGATATTAACACACAAAAAAAGTATATTGTTCGAATATCATTCGGCGGAAGGAAACATTCTTCTCAAATTATACACAGAACTTCACTTTCTTGAAAATACACCACAGACAACAACATTATGATGGAAAGAAAAATGATTTCCTTAATGTAATCGTAGACCGTAATACGTAATACACAGACGACTGTATTTTCTTCCTTATCAAAGCTTAGTATGAATATAGGTTTCTTTTTACATAGATGCAGATGCACGTATTTATAAACACTAAGAACAGTAGAGGGGCTAGAAACAAAAATAGTACCGACACAAAACTCAATGGGAATTGCAACCAGACCCATGGAGTAATGGGTTTTGAAGAAAACCTAGTTCCATTCTTTCAAGTGTGCAATGCAAGGTAGGAAAAATTCAGAGTTACCATTCAAGTGGATAACCTGATTAAAAGGATTGACTCACCTACTATATTATTTCTGCCTTATACAAGAAGAATAACCGAAAACAAAGGGCCTTATTCACTCTGTAATTACCCATGCTAATGCAATTATTCTTTAAGCCAGTCATGTTAATTAGTAGTCGAAGCAGAAAAAAATTCGTGAAATAACAAGGGCTTTTCCCACAAGGAACTACACTCTCACTAAACCGTCCAAAGCTTGGTAAACACTCAGTCCGAGTCGGTATAATCCTATTCCAAACCTCAAGAATACCAAGAACAATCAAAGACTCAACTAAGTCTTTCAGTCAACAATCACCTAATCAACCTTTAGTATGCAGATGTGGATGGTGGGTGTGAATAAGATTACCTGGTATAAGGGTGAAATAGATAGCAATCCTCCTCCCTCACAAACATAAAAATTTCCATAGTTCACCTTAGTCTTACACGAAAGAAAGAGAGATAATAGGAACCCTGTCAATGGTGGTTACCTCTAAGTTGCATGAACCAAGAAACTTTGAGTGATATATATGGGAGGTCATGTCTCGGAAGTAATGAAAGGGATGGTGTGAAGTACCCAGACCATGTGGCTAGGGAAAGGTGTCAAGGAACCAATGGGAAAGTACATCGAGTAGGAGGCCAAGGCAGACACACTATAGGGAAAATTTAAATGTAGCATTCAGGACTCATTTAATACGTGACAGTTAACTCTGTATTTTCTTGATGCCATTTATTGAGTAAGGACGATAGTCAGTTAAGACATGGGTTCAATTCTAGGAATTGCTAACCTAGTTACTCCAACACCATTTTCAGTTAGGAAAGAAAAATTTGTGCCATTGTAAAACCCTAACCATCTAACTCTAATCCCATGCGTATAACCACGCATGGATAGGAACACCTCACGTACACAGAACTGCAGTGGTCTAGTCCAGTTCCTTAATCGTTATATTGTGTGCTCAATGAATGAATTGGTTATGTGATGAGACCTTCTCGAAAAGGGATGCACAACCTAAGTATTTAATGAAGTATCATGTATGTACATTTTAGATAGCCGAGTAGATTTGTATAAGGTTTGTATTTGTATTAAATAAACTAAAGGACACCTTTCAAAGTGCGATTGTAGTATATAATAAGCAGAGTGCGACTATAGCTTATAACAAGCCTATCATATTTAAACATGTGAAATAATTCTAGTAACCTTAAGTTCCTAAACCTTTAATTATGGGTTAGTAAGAAGAAGATTTGCACCCATGTTGTGAATAGGAACAAAGACTATCTCATTTTGGTATTCAATATATATGAAATTGGAGATTAATGGCAACATAAGCAAAAAATAAAATGGTGAATTCGAGGTACATTACATATGGTATCAGAGTGAAGGTTACAACACTTAGACCTTGAACAAGGCCATCTGATTTACTTAGCATATAATTATGTTTATGTAAAACTAATAAACCTTTATTGTTGCAAACAGGAAACCCTTTTTTGTTTTCTGTTAATCATGGCAGCATAGGATGACGCAGAAATCAGATTTGATGGGAATCCTGAACAAAGACTTCCTGAAAATTAGAGATAGAATAGTGACAGAAGCTCACCTACTGAAGTTCTAGAAATAATGAGGAATCTCATTGTTGAGCTCCAGGTTTTCAAATCCGACAATGAGAAATTGAAGAAATCATAGCAGGAAAAACAACACATAAATGAAGTCATGTTACGCATTATAGTGACAAAGAAAATCCCAAAGGACGATAACAATGAGGAAGAGATCAAAAAAAGGGCCTTCAATAAATCTAGTCCTGAAGCAGAAAAAGTGGGCAGCTCGTCTGAAGGTACACCTTCAACTGAGGAAAAAACAAAAAAATACAGAAAAAAAAAACAAGTAGACCACCTTGAAGGAGAATTTAAGAAAATTAAACCAACTACCTTTGATGGGGAATCCAAAATAGGGGAGGAAGCTGAAGCATGGTTATTAGACATCAAAAAATATTTCCAGATATACAACGATCCAGTTATCATCAAGTTAGGATAAAAGATGAGGACATAAGAAAAACAACTTTTCAAACAAGATATGGACATTACGAATTCATAGTTATACCTTTCGGACTCACTAACACACCAACCATGTTTATGTGTCTAATGAACAGTATTTTCAGTCGGTACTTGGATGAGTTCGTACTGGTATTTATCGACGATATTCTGGTCTATTCTAAAATAGAAGAAGAACATGAAGAACACTTAATAATAGTTTTGCAAACTTTGAAGAAGCACAAACTGTATGCTAAATTCGATAAGTGTGATTTTTATCAAAAGAAAATACAGTACCTAGGACATGTAATTTCTGCAGAAGGCATTGCAGTCGACCCTGAGAAAATAAAAGCCATCATGGAATGGTCGGCACCTAAGGATGTAGCGGATATCCAGTCATTCATGGGAATTAGCAGATATTATCGCAGATTTATAAAGGGGTTTTCCAAAATACCATACCCTATCACATCATTACAAAAGAAAGGGATCAAGTTTAATTGGTCACAAAATTGTCAAGACAGTTTTAATAAGTTGAAGAAATTATTAAAAACCGCACCCATTTTAAAAGTAGCAGACCCAAATAAAGACTTCACCGTCTTTGTTGACGCGAGTAAAGAAGGACTAGGTGGTGTCCTAACTCAAGAATGACATGTTATTTGTTACGAATCCCGAAAATTAAATGAGCATGAGCAAAACTATGTCACTCATGACTTAGAATTGGCAGCAGTGATACATGCCTTAAAAATGTGGCGACACTACATAATCGGCAGAAAGTTTCTATTATTGACAGATAATAGCAGTCTAAAATACTTGTTTAGCCAGCCAGATCTTAATGCAAGGAAAGCAAGGTGGCTAGCCTTCTTGAGTGAATTTGACATTGAGGTAAGACATATCAAGGGTAAGGAAAATAAGGTAGCAGATGATTTAATCAGAAGAGTCCATGGGTTATTTGAGAAAAATGTCAACAGGGCAGAAAGTGATCCAGAACCGAGAATAAGGATGATAGGTATTAACGACAAAAATTACACTAAGATAGTGGTAGAATTAAAAAACACTACAGCAAACTCAAACAAACTAGATCTGAGTATCGATAAAAATGGACTATTACGATTAAAAAACAGACTTTACATACCAGATGTTGAAACAGAACTTAATTTTTCACCTTAAGGATAAAAAAA
>SNQJ01S0047452.1:109116-138560 GCA_010110895.2 Picea sitchensis | reverse complement strand
AAGAAGAAGAAGGAAAAGCAATGCACTTGTTGCAATAAACCGAATCATGAAGAATCCACATGCATGAAAAAACATATCGATCTTATGGCACAGGCACTTCAGCAGAACAACCTTGGAAACTTCATTCCAGAGGGAGTCAAGAAGAAAAAGGAAGAAGATCTTGCTCCTAAGAAAGGTAATCATCATGCTCTGGTTGCAATTAATTCCTCATCTGATTCATGGATTATAGATTCTAGTGCATCCCATCATATGGCAATGAAAGAGGAATTTTTCTCTTCTTTGAGTCCATGCTCAAGAACCCCTATTCTCATGGGGGGTGATACTCAAGTAGAAGTAGCTGGAGAAGGGAGAGTGGAACTCCACAATGGAAGTTTTGAGAATGTTTTACATGTTACAAAGCTTTCTATGAATCTTCTCTCAGTTTATCAGATCACTCAGAAAGGTAAAAAGGTTGAATTTACATCAGATTCAGTTTCAGTAATTGACATGCATGACAATTCCATCATTGCAATTGGTGAGGTGGATCAGAAGTCAAGGTTGTATAAATTCATTAAGTTTTCTGATGATGACTCCTCTATTCTACTTACACATAAGGAGAGTACTTTGCATGCACCTTCGGTGCAACATGCATATACTCTTATGCTTCCATCAATTTCGTACATCAGAGATGATTCCGTACACTCAGATTGTGTACATGGAAATAAGAAGATAGTACATCTAGATAAGAAGTCAGTGTCGAAACTCCAGCAGATGCCCATGAAGGCACAAACCACACTTCAGGCAGCAGGAAACCTTGCAGCGAATCCATTGGATTCAAGGAGGACTCAATCTCATCATGAGGAGCCTTCTCATGTACTTTCAACTTCATAACCTGCAATGCCCATGCATTGTTATGTGGTTCAATCTATTGATATGCATACCTACAATAAGGATGTGGGAAATCCATTATGGAAAGCAGCCATGCAAAAGGAGTATGACTCACTCCTAAAGAATCAGACTTTTCATCTGGTTCCACTTCCACCAGAAAGGAATATTTTCAGGTGCAGATGGGTCCACAAGATCAAGAGGTAGAAGGCCCGACAGGTTTCCAAAGGACTTCATCATATCCATAAAGATTTTTACAAATTCACGAAGACTTTCAATGAGCAAAAGTTTCATAATTTGCGGGATTGTCTTGCAGTGAAGAACATAGTTTTCTACCAGCTTCCATTTTCTTATTTTGATACATTATCTTTGTTGGATTAATGAGAGGGGGGGGGTGAATAAGTAATAGTGTAATTATAATCATTTTTCTCCAAATATTCCAAGTGTTATGTCAATGTAGAATTATTATCCAATAATGAGCAATAAGAAATGAACAATCACACACATACACACTACACCAATGTTTTACGTGGAAACCCAAAATGAGAGAAAACCACGGAATGTTTTTTCTTATATGTATTGAAGAATTACATTCATTGGAACCACCAACTTCATTTCTTTTCCAGCTACAACTGGAAGGAGGCTCCAATCCCCTAGTTTCTTAGGCTACAACCTAAGGGAAGCTCCAACTCCCCAATTCTTTGGCTACAACCAGAAGGAGACTACAACCCCCTAATTTCTCTGGCTACAACTGGAAGGTGGCTAAAACCACCTATCATTTCCCCGTCCAACCACCCTGAAGTAGAAGTAGAATGATGGAACCAATGTCACACTATCACTGTGAGATATATTGTTGTAAACCTGTACCAATAAACCTGAACCATGCATCAACCATGCATAAACCTGTACCTCAACCTGTAATCAACTTGTACCATAAAAAAGTGCATCAAACATGCACCAGGTATGTACCAATCATGTGTCAACTACTCATCAACTATGACTCATCAATATGTACCAACATCATCAACTCTACACCTCATGTATGTGCCAACTCATCAACTACGTGTCTCAACCATGTACCAAAATTGTACCTCAACCAAAATCCATCATCAA
Source organism: Picea sitchensis (assembly GCA_010110895.2). Taxonomy (NCBI): domain Eukaryota; kingdom Viridiplantae; phylum Streptophyta; class Pinopsida; order Pinales; family Pinaceae; genus Picea; species Picea sitchensis. Next base: position 136,583 of record SNQJ01S0047452.1, on the reverse strand, counting down.
TTTCATCATCCAAATATGATTTATAACTCTGTAATAGACCTGGTGTATATGATCACATACCTGCAAACCTTCCTTAACTTTAAACAACAAGAAACTAGCATTTACATCAAACTTTTATTTAATCTCACATGATTAGTTTTGGATTAGTCAACAACCCTGACTTGAAATAATCATAACTTTGTACCTGTAATGAATAAATATATGAAACTGATACACAATGTTATTCAGTTTGTTTTATGCAATTCCTCCAGGTTTCACTACTTGGAACCTGTCAGAAAATTAGTTATAGCAAAAATGGCATACCTTGTTGAATTCTGGTTTATTATGTAGAGTGACCTTGTAGAGAATACCCCACACGGAATATTTGTTGAATATATCTGAAAATGTTACACAACATACTAAAGACTATACTCTAACCAACACATTTGGTCTTACTAAATTTGGATCTGTTATGCAGAAGTTATGACGTTTTTACCCGAAACACCTGTTTTTGACTAGTTTCAGGACTAGCCACAAACCCTATTTTCCACGGAGTGTAACTCCAAAAATACAACCCACAAGATGATTTTTTTACCATGGATACTTGGATATGTTTCTTCAATGGCATAGCAATTCCATGGTCTGAATCATTCTAGAAAAAAAAATTATTGTGAAAATGGTGAGATGACCTGTAAATAACATACATTAGAAAGCATCATCAAAAGAATTTATCCTTCCTTGAATTCTGGCCTTCTTTTCTCCACCTTCCCTCAGACATTCGGCTTAGATATCCTTTGGTTACCTCAGACACCTATAGGTATTCAATATGCTCAAGTTTTTTTTAAATGAGAGAGCCTTGCCTCTTATTTATACTCTCCAAATAGCTTCCTTAAAAACATCTTCTAGGTCACTTTGCCCACTTTCCTTATTTTAGGGTTAACCCACTTCTAATTTGTCCATTAAATTTATTATTTAAATAATTGATTTTGTATTCACTTTGAATTACAGTACACTCATCACTTCATTTTATTATTTACCTTTAAAAATGCTTAAACCACTTTGACTACTTTGACCTTTTAGGGCTTCTAGATGACATATGAGGGTCCACCAACTTCGTAAGGCCATAACTCTCAAACCGTGAGGAGTTATGTGACGTTCCACATACCACCAGAAATGGAATGACATGTACTATCCATATAGAATAGTATTACCTGAAAATAGATCAAAACTCATACCTTTATCCATCAAACAAACTTCGTTCCATTACCCAAACCTGAGTTCTTCAACTTCTCATGGCCATAACTCTCTAACCATGAGGAGTTATGTGAAATTCCACATACCACCGAAAATGACATGACAAACACTATCCATATAGGATAATTTCACTGAAACATTCACTGGCATTCATCTCATTATTCCACAAATAAGCATGGGTTCTCTGACCATACTTCTAGGACAACTCAATCCACAAAAAGTCTTCCCATGAGGGCTTTCACCATAAGGGGACCACTTTGGAGTTCATCCATTTCTAGTTATTATCAACCATGATAAGACAATAACGAGTCATATTTACATCAAAAAATCTTGGGTCCATTACCCAACCTTTGTGCTACGGGGCTTTCTTCAAGGGTTGACATCAATGACAACCAACCTTAGTCAACAATCTCTTCATTTGGCATTGATGGAAACACTCTGATGCAATGTTGAAATCATATCACTCATGCCCCCCCAGAACCATGCCTTTATTCTTTGTATCTGGTAAATCTTCTCCCCCTGGAACCATGCCTTTGTCCTCTACCTATGTCCTATGCATCTAATAAATCTCCCCCCCTGGAACCATGCATCTGTCCTCTGCCTCGATCCTCTGCATTTGATAAATCTCTCCCCCTTTGTCATCAATGGCAAAGGTATCTTTCCATTCGAGGTTTCTCCCCCTGACTGAATTGTCCTCTTATGGTGCTTCCTCGTGTAAATCTAAAACATATAAGATAAGCATTCAAAAAACATTCATTTTGAAGTAGAAATAACTCCAAGTCTCTGGTGAAGATATTCAAAGGATTCCCGTGTAAGTGGTTTTGTGAAGATCTCTGCCACTTGTTATTTTGTGCCCACATACTCAACTCTGATGTTCTTTTCTGCAACCTGCTCCTGTAGAAAGTGATACTTGATTGGAATGTGCTTCGTCTTGGAGTGCATCACCGGGTTCTTCGAGATATTGATGGCGCTTGTATTATCACAATAGATTGGAATGGGCTCATCATACTCAACATGTATATCTGTCAAAGTTTGTTTCATACAAAGAACCTGTGTACAACATGATGTTGCTGCAATATACTCTGCCTCGGTTGTAGATAAAGATACTGATGATTGTTTCTTTCTTAGCCAGGATACTAAACACTCACCCAAGCGGAACNCCAGACTATGTGAAGGTTCCGAATTGCAAGGTAGGTTGTTGTCTATTGTTACTGATTACATTTGAAATTTCTATGGTTGGCATAACATATCTATATTGATGAGGGATAATCAATTCATAAGCACGGTTTCGTATTATAGTAGATGCTAGTTCCAACAAAAAAAATAGTATATCAAATAACCTTTTCTTTGTATTTTTATGCCCTCTAGTGTTTACTATCGACAAGATTAATCATTTCAACATTCGTTTATGTCAAGGAATCAAATTTGATAACAGATGATTGTTGTTGAGAAGGGTGTTAAGGGATCTCCAGATGACTTTAAAATGTTGTCAAATTCAAGTGCAATAAAGTTAATTGATTTTTGAAGCACCACATTTGAAGATCATGATCGCACCTCAGTGATATCTAATAGGCATTATCGAGCACATGAAGTTATTTTGGTGTGAGAAGTTTGTGAGTGTTGTGACTTGGATTCGGGCTTCTAGCTGTGTTGTCATTTGATTTGAATTTGGTGCCATATTAACAGGGTTGTTTCAAAGAGAGCTCTGTCGAATTGCATAAAACTACAAAGAAACCCATCGGCACAGTCTGAATCTACTCCAGGCTTGGTGTATTTCCATACTTCTTCTCCAGAAGTAAATATTTTTGGTAGTTCCAGCATCATCGGTGTCAAACAAGAGTATTATATATATATATATATATATATTATATTCTTTATCTACTCTTCCTACACCTTACTCTTTCTCTTTTTCTTTTTTTTTTATATATGTGTATATATATAATTTGTTTGTTTAATTGAGACAAGTGCCAAAATTTATTTAACACTTTAAATACGTATAATATTAAATCAATTTTGTTTTCCAGGCATATTGTTTATATATTATATATAGATTTGTGTATATACTAAAATAAAAATGTATACTTGGCTTGCAGGTTAGGTGGAGGTGGAACTGGGACTTGGAGCTGGAACTTGGCCCTCAGGCCCAGATTTATCGAATTTTATATAATTTTTGGGTGGGTACAATTCCATTTCTAAATCGGGTAGGCAGGTAGGTAGCTAGGTAGGCCCTTGGTTCCAAATTTTGAACCAGGGCTCTCATACCATATGTAGTTCCTGTAAATACTAATTTTGATAAAATGATTTCAATCACACAAATAATTTAATCACCAACATATACACAATATTCAACAGAGATTAATATTTAACTACAACATAAAAAAAATAAAAAAATTAGCACTTTCATAACAAATTACCTGCTTCTGATGCTAATTTTTGCCGATATGATTGTCCCTTCCCTGCTGTCTTGTTGTTGCCTTGCTGCTACCTGATGCACTGATCAACTTTACCCAAACCGTGTTTCCTCCCTGCCCGCTAGGAGCAGCTTGTCTAGCTTCCTAGCTCCAGGATACCATATGGATATCCTGGCCCCCATGCCCAAAACCCGCAGCAAACTAGTGCCCCCCGTAATGATCCTTCCTTGACTACAAAACTCAAACTCTGAACTGGAAAATCCAAGAGAACCATCCCAAAAAATAAAAATTCCCCCTTTCTTTTGTAAGCCTCCTCCCATCATATCCCTCCTTCACTGACCCTTTCCTCCTCATTCCTTTCCTTATCCATACATTCATTGTCTTATCCTCTTAGTTAATGTCTTATCAGATTATTAATGTTTCTTATCCTTACATTTAATGCTTTTTATCCCCTCCATATACATAATCCTTTAATTAAACAATTAAATTTATTAACCCTCTTAAATTTAATACCCATGTCATTGAATGTAATAGGTAATTAATTAATTAATTAATCAATCAAAATTATAACATTTAATTAATTAATAAATATTTAATTAATATCATTGTACTAACCTTTGTTTAGTTAATAACATGTTAGAAAAATTAATTACCTAATAAATTTTTACTTAATAATCCCTAAGCATATATTCAACTAGGGTTGTTACATGATACTAAAGACTCACCCAAGTAGAACGTTGCTCCACTGGTGCTTCATCGGTCATCAATACAGCTTGCCCAATCTGCATTTGTGTAGGAAATAAGTGATAGATCCTTTCCTTTTGGATACCATAATCCAAACTCTTTTGTTCCTTTGAGATATCTGAAAATCCTCTTCACTTCTAACACATGTGACTCCTTTGGTGCTGCTTAAAATCGTGCCACCTTTCCAACTACCTTCATTACATTTGGTATGGATGTTGTCACATATAGTAGGTTGTCAATCATTGACTTGTATTGCCTCTGATCTATAGACTTTCAATCATCATCTTTTCTCAACTTTCAACTAGTTTGCATGGGAGTGATAACTGGTTTGAAATCTTCCATTCCAAACCTCTTTAGCATTTCTATGATATACTTGGTTTGAGAAATAAAKATTCCTTGGTTTCTTTGACGTATTTGAAGTCCCAAAAAGAACGATAGTTGTTAAGCCCTATTATTGGCTCRTTACCCCTTAATTGGGGCATATTACATTAGTAATGTTATTTTATTTATGTCGGCTTTATTCCATTAGTTTTAATTATACCTCCCAGTCTCCTATATATACCAAGGAGACATTTTCATTTGGAATCATCTTGTACTTGAACATTTAAGTTAGGTAAAAGGAGGTTGCCCCCTCGAAGAGGCTTATTATCTGAAATTATCTCTTTTTAAAGGCATTGAGAATTTTTTTTGAGGTTTTTCTATGCTATATTGATATTTGGTTCTTAACATATGGTATTAGAGCTCAAGGTCTTGGGGTTTCGCTGCTACATTTAAGACACCTTGGAATTTTCGCTATCAATTTTTTTATACAATGTTTCAGAAGGAACGTCTTGGAGGATATTTATTATATGGATCAAGGTACGTTGGGTTAAAATTTCATCTCTTGAGGCATTATAATTTTGGATATACATCCTATACAAGATAGGGTTCTAGAATCATCCTGAACTGAGGCATTGCGGAATTTTCACTATAATTTTTTTTTTTGTAATGTTTAAGACCCTAAACGCTGGAGGATATTCACAGAAATTAGTAAGGTATCTTTGGTAAAATTTTCATCTTTTGGGTCATCTTAAATTTGTATATACACCCTGTGTAAGATAGAGTATCTAACTAGTACTATTGACTAGTCTCAAGAAGGTGTTCCAGGTAAAAGAATCATAAATTATTCCTAGACTATCCAAATTGAGTGGGACTGGTTTCGTTGTATCATGGACTATCTATAGTATTTCTGGTACGAGTTTAAGAATTTCATATCAATTATTTTGTGTGGGGAACACTTTACAAGTGAGATCTTATGGAAAGGCTAAAAATCGACAAGTTGTGGGGAAGTTACCATAAATTCCACTTGGCACATCCAATTTTGATCAAACCTGTGGCATTGCAGAGAAGAAATATCATAGAACTACATAAAAGAAAGTTTCATGCATAGAAGGGATGAAACTTGGGAGATACAATAGAAGAAAGATTGTCTTGTAGAACCACTTCAAATTCAAGGTTCAAAAGTGATACTTGGACAACATGCCACCCAGAAAGGGAACTTCTACACCAAATAAGCCTCCAGACAATCCTACTTGGACTCTTGATAAAGGTGAAGAAATGCATAGGGACATAAATGATTTACAAAACAATATAGTAACAAAATATGAACTACAAGATAGGGAAGCTAAGTTGGAGGCAAAGATGGATGGTTTAAAAGAGGAGATCATGGAAGTATTGAAAAATTTCGTAAGAAATATCATAGAACTGAGATATAAAAGAAAAGTTTCATGCATGAAGGGATGAAACTGGAGAGATACAATAGAAGAAAGATTGTCTTGTAGAACCACTTCAAATTCAAGGTTCAAAAGTCATACTTAGCCAACATGCCACCTTGTGAAGGGAATCCTCTACGCACCACAATAAGCTCCACAATCCTACTGACTCTTTGAAGAAATGCATAGGGACATAAACATTTACAAAACAATATAGTAACAAAATATAAACTACAAGATATGTAGCTAAGTTGGAGGTAAAGATGGATGGCTTGCAAAGAGGAGATCATGGAAGTATTGAAAATTGCATCGCAGGTAGAAGACACCGGGAAGTGAAAATGCATCCCATGAAATTCAAGCTGATGAGGACACAAGGAAGGTGAATCAAGAATAGAGAAACTCCAACTTGTGGTTGGGCCAACCAGCCATCTCTAAGATTGATATGCTGAGGAAGTTTGATGGCTAGGACCCAATCACATGGATAATCCAGATGGAGCAATTCTTTGAACTACACACTTTCACATACACAAAAGGTATGAATCGCTTTACATTTGAAACTAATCAATTTGTATGGTATCGATGGATTTGTTCTCGCTAATCACTCACTTGGACAATTTTCGCTGAAGAAATGATAGCACACCATGAGATACAAGGAGCAATACCTTCTTAGCCAATTGATAAATCTCACTCTAAAAAGGTCTGCCATCTAGCACATTGAGAACTCAGATTGAATATAAGTTAACCTGACATTCCAAATCACATTACGATTGATGTGCACATTCATAGTGGAACTTTAAAGAATAAATAATTTCAACATGAGGTTCACCTTTGTCCCAACATCCTCATTGGAGAATGCATTTAAGGTGGCAAGAAATGTTGAAAGTAAAAACATGGCTATGGCTACCAGAAGGACCAATCCCAACATCTATGAGAGAGAACAATGCTCCTCTTATAAAACACCAACCTACACAAGGTTGACAATCAACAATTGGAGGAAAGAAAAGAAAAAAAGGTTTACATGCTTAATTGTGACAGAAAGTACAGTAAGGACATAAGTGTGGTGAGATGAAAATGGCTCACATATCAGAAGAGGGAAGAAGAATAATAAGAATAAGAACCATCTCAATATGAAAACGAAAAAGCAATTTCATCTAAAGAGTTGGATCACCTGGTATCGCGGTGTAATGCATTGGTCGGAATTAACACCCTCAAACTCTCAAGATTGAAGGATACATCAAAAGAAAAGGGTAATAGTCCTAATTGATTCTAGCAAGACTCATACCTCAAGCTCACCATAAATTAGCCAAATCTCTCAATTGCTTGGTGGTATTATATCCAGTGGAAGAGTTTCAAGTAATAATTGTCGATGTAGGTACCATCAATTGCTCAGAAAATGCAATAAGATCAATCTTACCATGGGGAGTACATGTAATGAATAGTCCAATGATTTCTATACCCATGGTGGTGCAAATGTTGTACTATAAATCCAATGGTTACAACTGACAGAACAATGGCTTCTAATTTCCAAGAACTTTTCATGAAATTTTCATTGAAGGAAACAAAAATTGAGTTAAGAGGTATCAAAGAGAAACCCAGTAAGGTGATAAGCCTAATGGTATCAGGAGCACAAAATTATTGAGTGGCAAGGCATCAAGGCTATTGCACACCATGCCCTCACTAGATGTTCAAACATCTAAGCTTGCATATATTCCCTCACATCTCCAAATGATCATTGATAAGCATTCCAGTATTTGAAGATATTCCAAAGGTCTTCCACCCACCCTGAAATCATGATCAAGCGAAATTCACCTAATTGTTGGGAGTGTTCTTCCTAACATCAGGGCATACATATACCCTTACACCCAAGAGTGAAATTGGTTACGTATCTAAGAAATGTTAAGATGGGCTGGCATTATTAGATCTAGCCAAAGTTCTTTACCGCACTGCTGGTAATGGTATTCAAGAAAGATAGCTCATGGCGATGTGTCCGATTATAGAGAGCTCAACAAGATCATTATTAAATATATCATTGATGAATAGCTAGATGAACTACATGGAGAAATATATTTCACAAAACCTGATCTCCATCTGGTATCATCAGATCATAATGAAGGAAGAAGATATCCCTAAAAACAACGTTCTCCCAACTCATGAAGGCCATTACGATTTTGACATGCCTCGCACCTTCCACATTCCAAGGGTTGATCTAATTCCATTTTCAAGTTCCTCTTAAAAAAATAGCTAGTATTTTTGATGATATAAATTAATCTATAGCAAAAGTCTTGGGAGGATCATGCAACATGTTGACAAGGTGCTACAACTACCAAAGGACAAACAACTATATGCCAAACCATCCAAATGGGTTTCTTTGAGTAAAGGAGGTAGAGTATTTGGGTCATATTGTATCTCATGAAGGTGTCAAGGTGGACTCCATCACAAAGATTAAGGCCATGATGGACTAATGACTCCCCAAAAACATTGAAGAATGTTAGAGGATTTTGGTTTGACAGTTACTACCACAAGTTTGTTGAACTATGGTAGAATAGAAACACCCACGACACACTCAATGAAGAAAGATGATTTTCACATGGACTCTAGAGGTAACTAAAGATTTGAACAACTTAAAGAGGGTGATGTGCAGTGCCTTTGTCTTGAATCTACTCCAAACACAAAAAACCTTTATCATGGAATGTGATTCCACGAAATGGAATTGGTACTATGATAATGCAAGAAGGAAGGCCCCGGTATTTTGAAAGTCGACCACCAAGGGAAAGGACTTACAAAACCCATTTATGAGAAGGGAAATGATGGAAATGGCTGCATGCATTGAAGAATGGCATCCTACCTAATAGGTAGGCACTTCAAAAATGATCATGATAGTCTTAACACTTGGAACAAAGATCATCTTTAGAAGAACAACAAAATGGGTAACCTAGATATTATGATTTTTTAACATATAAAAGGGGAAGCAAATGTTGTGGATATAACTCCTCAAGAAAGGGATGAAGATGTTGAGGCATTCTTCTCTTCCATATCTCAATCATCCAACCCGACATTGGATAATAGAAGCAAGGGATGAATGGAAGAATGATGAAAAGTGGACCATTCAAAGGTTGCAGAGGACTTGCATCAAATGCATTTACATGGAAAATGAATCACTATGGTACAAATAACGCTTATTTATGTAAGAACCCCAACTCAAACAAAGGTACTATTGAAATTTCACAACTCTCTAGGTAGGAGTATAATTCTAGATTTTAAAACCTACCATAGAGTCAAAAGGGATTTTTTGGGATGGCCTTAAACTGATGTTCAAAGTTTTGTATATCGTTTGGTTTTCCAACAAAATAAGTTGGAAACAATTAAGACCCCGGGTTTTTTATAACCATTATCCATCCCTAGTCAACACTGGGAGGAATTTTCCGTGGATTTCATCATAGGTTTACCAAAGTCTGAAGAAAAGAGTATCATCATGGTGATTGTTGATAGACCAACTAAGTATGCACACCCTTGTGCACTCTCTCATCTCTTCAAAGCCAATACCCCAGACATCTCATTCATGGAGACAGCTCAAAAACTACATGGTAGCCCAAAGATATTGTAAGTGACAGAGATCCCATACCACCGAAATTTTTTGGATAGAATTCATTTTCCTTTGTTTGGTACCGACATTAGCTCATAGCTCATCCTATCATCCTCAATCTGATGAAAAGAATCGAGATAGTGAAAAAATGTCCGAAAGGCTACCTCTGCTAAGATTCCCATAAACAAACACAATATCTAAATGGTTACCCCTGGTAATGGTGGTATAACACTTCCTTTCACACCTAGAAAAAATGACACCATTTATGGTACCCTTTATGGATACCAACCTCCTTCCATCACTTCTCTTTCTCTAAAATAAAAATCTGTCTGCAAGAAGATCACATCAAGAATCATCAACAAGTTCTCCAAGTCTTAAAGGAAAACCCCATCATGGCATTGTGACCCGCATGAAACAACAAAGCAGACAACATCTAGTGAAATAAGTCTTTGTATGGATTGGCGGTTACAACCAAACAAATAGATGTCCCCTGGCAATCCAAGAAGGATAAAAAATTATCACCAAAGTATTATTATGGCCCCATATGGGTAAGGTAAAAGACTGGTATTATGGCATACAAATTGAGCTGTTCATCTTCTTCAGAGTACACCTAATTTTCCATGTTTCATGCTTGCAAGAAGGTTTATAGGATCAAGATCCCAGCTTGGAACTATATTGCCGAATCATCTAAGAAGGAAAATCATATTGAGCTTGAATATCACTCCATTTTACCAAGAATCTCATATCGAGGAATAGATCCGTTTCAGAGCATCTCATTAAATGAAGGAAAGTGTACCGCTTCAAAGATTCCACCTAGATGAGTATTTTATAGAGAAGCATCTAGAGTTACTCAAGCATTGCAGGCATCACTTCTTTCTGATATGGGAGGGCATGCTAAGCCCCTAATATTGGTTCATTACCTCTTAATTGGGGCATTTTAGATTTGTAATGTTATTTTTATTTATGTCGACTTTATTCCATTATTGTAATTATAAATCTCCTAGTATCCCATATATACCAAGGATACATTTTCACTTTGAATCATATTATAATTGTACATTTAAGTAAAGAAAGAGTGTCAAGAGGCTTATTATCCGAATTATCTCTTTTCAAGGCATTGAGTACTTTTTCTCAGATTTTCTATACTATATTGATATTTGGTTCCACAATAGTTTCCAAGTAATGACATTTCAAATTCATTCTCAAGATATCTTTGCAAATTCTATGGCTTAACCCATATCATCATCACCAAAAATAATATCATCAACATAAACTTCAATTAATAAAATATTACCTTCACTTACCTTGATGTAGAGGTTGTTGTTCCAATTCCTCTTCCTCAACCCTCACCACCACATATAATACTCCTCCTCTCTCTCTCTCTCCTCTCTCTATTATCTAGTCTAGAGTACCATGCTCTAGGGAGCCCTGTCTTATACCATACAATGCCTTCTTTAATTTACACATAATCAGACTTTATATACAACCTAAACTGTTTTTCAATGTAGACCTTATTCTTCTCAAGTTCTATCTGTAGTCATGATTTTACGCCCATCTCATATACTTTTAACATTTTTGAGCATGCATAGTCTAAAAGAACCTGATTGTTTGAATTTTGTCAACCTGGGAAAATGTCTCGTCAAAGTCAATTCCTTCAACATGCGTGTATCCTTTTACATGTCACCAATCTAGCTTTGTTCTTGTAACTTGTCCATCTTCATTTCATTTATTGTCTCCTAAAACCCATTTTGTGCATATTCTTATTCTTTGGTCTTGTGAAACCACCTGTTTCCTCTCATTTTTTAGAAATTTTTGATCCAATTATTCATTCATGTATTTTGTCTCCAAAAATTCAAAATAGTTTTGGTTCAATTGTAGATAAGAGTGATAGGTGTGTTTTTTTAGGTGAACAGATTTTTCTTCTTAGTCTCAACTCCTGATCTTTGTTTCCAATAATCTGGATCCTAAGAATACCCCTTTCCAGACCGCTTGCTAGTGTCTTGGAGATACTAGTTGAACTTGCTCTTATGTTTCCATCTGATTCTCTTCATATTCCTCTTATAATTCATCTTCTTCTTCTTCTCAAAAGTTGTTCCACTTCATTACTATGGTCTACCTATTTTCATCAACTGCTGATGCTTTCCACAACTTTCTCTCAATCTGTAGGATTGTAACTACTTGGTATTCTTTCCTTGTTATTGAGTAACCAACAAGTACTTTTGTCTCACACGAGAGTCAAACTTTCCCATTCTTTCTTATCTTCTCTTTTGATGTAGCATTTCTGTTTCCAAAACTCACAATATTTCTCACATTTTATTGGTCTCTCCTTTCCATAGCTCAGAGGGATTTTAGACAATGTTGTTTCAGAATTACTGTTTGGAATGTGAACTCTGTTGTATGTACTGTCGTGTTGTCAAAAAATATTTCTATCAATTTTAATCCATTAGAATTGCTGTTCTATTTACTCGTATTGTCTTGTTCTTTATTTACAACGATTCTGCTGAGGTAGTCCTAGCAATGTAGAATTGTCGCTTATTCCATGATCAAGCAAGTAGTCCATACCCTTTGAAGTGAACTCTCCTCCATTATACACCAAGAATTTGATTCTGAATCCATCTCATTCTCAACCATTCATCAGATATATATTGAAGTTTTCAAAAGTTTCTAACTTATTCCTGAGAAAGAAAAACTTCATTCATTCTTATATAATTGTCAACTAATAACATAAAGTATATATCACATTTTAATCCTTTTGTTGCAGTTAGTCCAACTAGATCAGTATCGATGGGACAATTTCCAAAGAAGTCTTGTTGTTGAGTTTTCCTTTGATTTGAACCTAGTCTTTTTTTTTTTTTTTTTTTTTTTTTTTTTTTTTTTTTTTTTTTTTTTTTTTTTTTTTTTTGTTTTTTATGATTTTGTTTACTGTAATGATGGGTTCTTTTACCATATTATAAAAATTTGTGTGTCCCATTCTTCTATGTCATAAGCAACTTTCATCTTCCTTTCCTGTGACAACACACTTTTCTTTCATTTCCAATTTCACTTAATACTATATGTTTCTTGAAGTTCTCAAAGTTGTTGCAATCAATTTTCCCAAACCTTATTTTCTTATCTCACACTTTTTGTGAATCAAAAGTAAGTTTATGACCTTGGTCACATTTTGACTCACACTTAGAATATTATGTTTCATATCTTCTACCAATAGAACATTTGTGCCTTTTCATTCTTTGTTCTAACTGCATCGTGTTTCACCAATGATTTTTGACTAAATATTCAAGAAGACTCCATCCATTTCTTCCTTCTTTCACAACAAGAATTTGTTCTATCAATTCTGTCATGTGTGTTTTTGTAGAAATTGACCCACCTGGCCAACATACAAACCATTATGTTTCTTCTTCTTAGTTTGTAGAGAGACCGTGCATTCTTCATTTCTATACGCATCTTGCTTTCTTATTCATGTAATTTTCTTAGATTCTTGTTCAATGTTCTACATGTTATAGTTTTAGGAGGGACTGCCATTATGCAATTTTTTGGCCATGCATATAAAATTGTTACATTTGTAACATCCCACTTCAGTGATCAAGGATTCAAACCGGTTGTAAGTTATTTTTTGTGTGTCACTAGGTATTCTTTAATAATACCTTTGTGTATAACTCTCATAGTTTTTATTGTTCCTGTTGTTTTCTCTGTAATTCACATATTTATGTGCAAATTTATTACACGCACAACATAAAACCAAAAATATAGTTTGATAATTGGGAGTTAAGGATCTTCTGAGATAAGGTGTTTCCATGAATCCTTCTTCTTATTGACAGCCCTATCTGCCTATTGTTGATTTTGAAATCTTAATATTCTAGGTGGAGGAGTGTGTACCCTAATCTCTCCTCACACATATTCCCTATCCCCTTTGATTGTTTTTGTAAATCTTTTGATTGTATTTTTTCTTTTGTTTTGGATCTGATCCCTTTTCTCTGCCTTGGATTGTATCCAAGTCTAATTATCAAGATGAGATTGTTTATCAAGTTGATAATGTCATCCAACTTTGAGCTATATTCTCACATATTTTTCTTTTAATATTCTTTCTTCTCAAGGACAATCTCAATGGCCCAAGTTTCCAATGATTCTGCTGCTTTCTGCTGTTCTTTGAGGCTTCAATTATTTTATCTTCTTCTATTTGAAACTTCAATCTTGTGATCAATTTTTCTAGTTCTCGAGTGTCACTTTTCTTGTTTCAGTTCTTCTTGTAAGGCTTGTTTTTCTTCTTTTCTCTCCTGATAACTTCTATGGCACAATACTAATTTTCTTGATATCTAACTTCTACCTCAATTTCATTCGACTTTCATATAACCTCCTTCTTCTTTCTTCATATTCTTATTCTTCTTTGTCAAAATCGCTTACTCACATGAATAGAACCTCCTATCTCACTGTTAATTCCATTTCATCTTCATCCGATGATGAGATGAGATGGTATATAGATTTTTATTGAAATATTCTTTGTAGTTCTTGCCTTTTATATGTTCGTTTTCCTTTGAGTAACCTTCATCATTTCTTTTTCTCATGAGGACACATTTGTTAGCAAAATGACCAATACCATCACAATTAAAACAAATTGAAGAAATCTTACCTCTATACCTAGCATTGGTTCCCTTGTTCAAGATTTTGAAGAAGTTGGCCACTTATTCATCACGCCATCTCTCCCAAGATGTCAATCGGAGCACTGCTATATTGACTCTTTGTTCATTTTTATTTTTCTTTCTCATCTTTGGATTCTTAAGGTTTGTTTTATATCTTGATTTTCCTATTCAATTCTCGTTTCATATGTCAAGCAAGATTCCACTATCCATGCTTATTGATTTCTATATCCCATCTCGCCTTCTAGTGTTGATATCTGGTTGAATTTCATAGGGAAGAGATCTTTGTTCCTTTGGAACAAAGATACTGCATTTTCTCCCCACCTATGATTTCATTCACTGCTTTTCATCAATCCTTAAGAAGTAGGTCATGCAATATTCCTTTATCTTCCTTCATTTTTAGTTTTCTTTGTTTTAACCCACCCTTATAAGTGCCTATTTTGTTGCTTGATATCTCCTTCAAATATATTTCTCAAGCTTGTCCCAAATTCAGTGGATTTCAAGCAATGCACAACTTTGCGGAATATTGTTTCAATCGGAGACCATTCAAAAGTGCATTTGTAGCTTAAGTTATTCGGTCAAGTTTCAACGCTTTGTTCATTTGTTGGTGGAACTGCTGGTACCGTGGTATCCATCTACAATTGATTTGGTAAATTCAAAGCTCCCATGCCTATATATATATATAACGTTTTCATCATGCTCCAAAGCATACTTTTTTCCAACAAAGTGTGGTATTCCATTTTAATGAGTTGTTACTCATGATCTACATCACCTTTAGTGGTTAACTGATTTCAAGGAACTCTGTTTCCATATCAATCGCTGATTACCAAGAGGGGGGTGAATCAATAATAGCTGCACTATAATTTTTTTCTCCAAATAATCTTAAGTTTATATAAATGTGAATCACTATTATCTAATAATGAGCAATAACAACCTAACACACACATACATAGTGTACACCTCCGCCAAGAGTTTTATTTGGAAACCCAATGTGGGAGAAAATGACATAATGATTTATCTGAGGCATGTCTTGAAGAATTACATCTGCATTGAAAAGCACCAACTTCCTTGTTTTCTAGTTTAACCGAAGATGCCCCAAATTTCTATATTTTCTTAGGGATACACCCCTATGTTCTCCTCCGGACCACATAACAAGAAGGTGGCTACACCACCGCCCTTGCCCCGCCCAATCACCTCGGCGGAAGTGAATTATCACACTATCACCGGAGATATACCATTTAAACATACCATAAACTTGAACTACGTATCAATCTGTATCATCCCTGTAATCAACCTTTACATAAACAAGTGTATCAACCACGAACCAAACTGTATTCAAACAATATGTAATCAACACATGTACCATAAACAGTAACGAACTTCGTACCAAAGTGTACCTAACGTGTCAAGTATCATCAATCCATGACTCATCAATATGTACCACAATATCATCAACTATACACTTCATGTATGCCAAATCATCAACTACTTAGATTATTCAACCATACCTGTTAGGCTATCAACCAAAGGCTCCTAATCATTTTCATTATCCAAATATGATTTTAACTCTCAGAATCGAATTCTTTTATATAATCACATGACTGCAAACCTTCCTTAAATTTGCATCAACAAGAGACTAGCATTTTCATCAAACGCTTTTTTAGTCTCACAAGACTAGCTTTAGATTGAATAAGAACCCCAAATTGAGATAATCATAACTTTGTACCTCCTGTAATGAATAAATATATGAACCTGATACAATGTTCTTCGCTATGTTTGTGCAATTCATCCAAGTTTCACTACTTGGAACCTCTTCTCATAAAAGGAGTTATGTGAAAATGGTACACCTTGCCACCTCGCTTATTCTAGAGAGTGACCTTGTATGAGATTGTCTCCACACAAAATATTTTTGAATTGATATGAAAATAATACGTAACATACTAAACTGCACTATAAATCCGCCAACAAATTTGGTCTTTCTAAGTATGAGTCTTCTTAAGTATAATTTATGATGTTTTTATCCAAAACACCGTAGAAAGCATCATTAAAAGAATCATATCCTTCCTTGAATTCCTTAACCCTTCTTTCTTCTCACTTCTAAATTCCTCTTATATATCATTTTTTTTACCTCAGATACCTATATATATTAAATATTCTGAAGTATCGCCCAATGAGAGAGAGCCTTGCCTCTCATTTATACTCACCAAGTAGCTTACTACAAGGGTTACCTTCTAACCAACTAAACCAAATTTCCTTATTTTAGGGATAACCCACTTATAATTTCTCCACAACTTATTATTGAACTATTTTTTGGTATTCACTTTGAATTATAGACACATTCATATCACTTCACTTTATTATTTACCTTTAAAATCTCTTAAAACCACTTTGACTACTTTGACCTTTGGGCTTCTAGATGACATATGATAGTCTCCAACTGCAACTCTCAAAATCAGAGAAGTTATGTGATCGCCCACATACCACCCGAATGAGAATGACATGCTGTACTCATCCATATAGAATAGTATTACCTGAAAATATATATCAAACTCACCATTATCGAACATCAAACAACTTAACATCCATTACCCGAACCTGGTTTCTCCAACTTCTCTTGGCCATAGCTCTCTAACTGTGATGATTTATGTGACGTTATACATAACACTATAAATGGAATGACAAGAAATAGCTATATAGGACAGTTTTACCTGACAAATACATTGATTTTCATCTCATTATTCCACACACAACAAGTGCTGGTTCTATAACCATACTTTGTGATAACTCCATCCACAAAGCTGCCTTCCCATGAGGGATTTCACCATATAAATCACTGTCCATTTATACTGGCTATCATCCATGAAAAGACACAACAATCATCTTTTACATCGAACAATATTGGGTCCATTACCCAACCTTTGTGCTACCTGCTTTCTTTCAAGAATTACCATCAATGACAACCAACCTTAATCAACAATTTCAGTACATGGTTGAGGGATTTTGTCAGATGTATTAAGCTTAAATTATTGGTTTAGTTTGAAGCCAACAACAATGAGGGTTTCTCTGATGTTTGTTCCATGTGAGGGTTTATTACACATGATTATGATTGCATGCACATGTATGGCACATGAATAAAAAGACATATATGCACATGGTTTGAATGATATTCTTATGATACGCATGAGATTTATGTTATTAGATATGATATATTGATGAGATTATTGGTACATGGTGTTGGTATATGTTTGAGGTATATCTGCATGTGTTGATTATAAAGTTATTGGTACATGTTTACTATAGGTTATTCACACATGTTGGCTACATGTTGTTGGCACAGCTGATAGTGTAAGGCCCTACAATGCATATTTCTCTCACGCTGACACTGCATGTTTTAAGCCACAAAGGCTTGACACCCTATATTTTCCTGTGGTGGTTGGATAGGAAAGATAGGTGGTTGTAGCCACCTCCTGTAGAGAACATAGAGAGGGTTGTATCCTCCTTCAGTTGTGTTTGCATCGGGGAGTTGAGCTGCCCTTGGGTTGTAGCCCTAAAACAGGGGTTAAACTCCTCCAATTAAAAAATGGAAAAAAAAAAAATGAAGTTGGTGCTTCCAATAAATGTAATGCTTGAAGACATATAAGAGAAAGCATTATGTCTTCTCCCCATTGCCTTCCATTTTAAAAAATACCTGGGTGTATTGTGTAATGTGTATGATTTCATTATTCATTGTGGTATTTTATGTATATTTCTATGACTGTTGGAACATATTGTAAAATTGATCATAAAGTTAACAACATGTATATATTGTATTAAAAATAATTAAAGATCTATACTCCGATTCAACACCCCCCACCCCCTCTCTCAAATTCCTCTAAGAATTCAACACACCCATAAGGCTTAACACTTTGATTAAAAAAAAAAAAAAAAAAAAAAAAAAAAAAAAAAAAAAAAAAAAAAAAATTAATTTTTTATTTTTATTTTAGTTACGTTTGAATACAGCCACAACGTGAAAAATAAAAGCAAGAAAAATCAATTTTTTATTTAATTTATTATCTAGTTTAAAGTTTATAGATTATTTCATTCCTAGACTTATTATTCTTTGGGTTTATGCTTAATTGTTGACATCAAACCCTATAAGGATGAAAATTAGTCTCTTGTTAAGACTAAAGGTGTTATATATAACTTTCTTTGTGTTGATCTATGGTGATTCTCAAATCTATATATATTAAATTACAAAGATTAAAAAATCAGATCGAATAAACCCTAAGGCCATGGTTTGGTGCTTCAAGGTGTTTTATTTCTTGTGCCTTGCCTCTCTTTCATTTCTAGATCATTTATCAATCTTATCTTACATATCTTGAGGTGATAGTGATATCTAATGTTCTTATAATTGTTTATCAATTGTTTAGAGGTTTTATTTGATAAATTCTAAGTGATTACTTGTGAAACCCTAGGGGGATTCACCACCCATTTTATAAGTTTTTTCTATGTTAATGTTTATGTATCTTTGTTAAAAAATTCGAACACTTGTTGGTTTGTTATTGAAAATATATTTACCAAGTTTTGTTAGATTTAAATGTTAATATGAATTTGTTAATGTTGTTTATCTTACAATATTAAATTTGGCACACACACCTACTAACTCGTAACCTTTCTTTGAAGTGAATGTAAGCATGATTGATGCAATTGTTTCTTGTTGAATATCTTTAGTGAATTGTAATAATTGATTGGAACCCTAATACATTGTCTTGTTATATATTTTGTTGATTCATTAAAATATATCATATGATTGCATCATTTTGTTTCACTTAAAGAGGTTACTTTTAAACATTTGGTATACCTACCATGGCTTCTAGGAGTTGGCATAAAGTGTAGGGGAAATTGTATTGATGTGACATTGGTGCACTTCATGTTCATGTTGCCCTAGATAGCACCTAGATTGCAAGGGTGCTAGTTTAGGAAGTAACGAAGCCCATAGTTTGACTTGAGTGGTAGTCAATCTTGGAAAACTATGTTTTGACATCAAATTCCCAACATTTCTCATTAAGTTATATCAATTGATATTAGTTATCAAGTAAATGTGACATAAAAATGTAGATTCACGAGATTAATTATGTGACAAGTCATTGATATAACTTGCTATAAATGCCTATGAATATGAAAGAAGAAAATCCTAGCATAACACAATTTTCTTTAATGTTCATTAATGCAAGTATAAACAATAAGAAAACAAACTAATATTGCAAAATATCAAAAGTTGAATACAATATCAAAGGAAACCACATAAGATTACCAATATCACAAGTTCCACTTACTACAACATAATAGGTCTTATGGACATATATCTTTTTTTCACTTCCTAATCAAAGGTGAATTTTTTTTACTAGTAAAGTGATGAAATGACATGCAAAAGATCTCCCTTGAAAATGTGTGACTATCAATTATTATCTACTTCAATAATAATTAAAAAAAAAACCTTTAAACAACCATTCATGTTAGGTGATCATGAAGAACAAAGTCTATCTAAATAACAACAAAATCTAAGTAAAATCAAATTCTCATCCTCAATAAACATATTCTTTAACTTAATTTTCATTTTAACAAATATGCAAAATATGAGGTATACCTTTATTTTTTTTAAATAACTTTTATATAAAAATCTATATATATTACAATAACAAAAACAACTATAAAATCAAAATAAATTAGTAAGGATTTTTTTTGTGGGGCATCATATAGTGACGCTCAAAGGCCATATGATGCAAGGACTCTCTAAGATATATATATATGAATATGTCTCATCTGTGTGGAAGGGAGAGAAAAATATTGAAGGAAGGGTCGTGTGCAGATTCCCTAGGTATTCAAAATGGTCATGTTTACATGACATAAAGGATTCTCCAAGTACAGATCCCCTAGCTATATAATATAATATATAATGTAATTTCTACAAGTACAGATCCCCTAGCTATTCAAAATGGTCATGTTTACATGACATGAGTAATATAATATATAATGTAATTTCTACAAGTATCGGTCCTCGCAAGTGATATAATCAATGTGATCAAGTCTTTTAGATAGCCATAGCCCGAATTTCTAATTTTGTAATTGTTTCATTTTAAATATTTTAAATAGAGATGAGAGTTATTTATCTTATCTCATATTTGTCATGTGTGACGTTTTTTAATGGAAGATAAACGCTTTGAATCTTTTATATATTTAAATCAAAGTCACATTTCAAAGTATATACGTGAATCATTATTAACAAATAATTCAAGAATTATTTTTTAAAACAAATTTTAAACTCTATATATTAATAATCATAGTATTCTATTGTATTTTTACTAATTTTATTATCATTATATAATTATAAACTATTTTCTTTTCAAGATCACCTACTACAACATCAAGACTATATAAATGGTATCATTATATAATTATAAACTATTTTCTTTTCAAGATCACCTACTACAACACCAAGACTATATAAATGGTACATGGTTACAATATCAAGACTATATACATGGTATTAGATTAAGGTTATTATCATTATATAACTTTAAAATATTTTATGACTATATAAATGGTACATGGTTACAATATCAAGACTATATACATGGTATTAGATTAAGGTTATTATCATTATATAACTTTAAAATATTTTATTTTCAAGATCACTTATGAAGACTAAATACATAGATTAAGATTATTATCATTATATAATTATAAAATATTTTGTTTTCAAGATCACAATATGAAGACTAAATACATAGTATCAGATGAAAAATCATTTAATCATATTATTTTATTTTATTGTATTGTATGTTTTTCTTCTAAAAACTAATGTTATTATCATTATATAATTATAAAATATGTTTTTATTAAATATCATCATGACAAATATATACATACTATGAAACTAATGTTATTATCATTACATAATTATAAAATATTTTCTTTCAAGATCATCTACTACAAGATGAAGACTATATACATAGTATCAAATAGAGAATCATTTAATACAATTAATATAAGATGAACAATTCAACATGATAATAATTAACCAATATACTTAATATTAATATTAGATTAAATATGTTATTTTTATGATAATTTAATATAATATGGAGAATCAAAATAGAACTTAATACTCATTTAATATCATTAATAAATATATGGAGAATCAAAATAGAACTTTATACTCATTTAATATCATTAATAAATATATGGAGAATCAAAATAGAACTTAATACTCATTTAATACCATTAGTATAAGATGAAAAAATTCAACATAGTAAGAATTAACTAATATACTTAATATTAATACTAGATAATATTTTATTTTTATGACAATTTAGTATAAGATGGAGAATCAAAATAGAAATAGTAGAACATAAAAAGAATTTGACAAAATTGTTTAAGAATAAAAAAATAGTTTAGTGCTAGATAAAGAATTAAATAGGATACTTAATTATTTAAGAATCAACCAATATACTTAGTAATCAATAAAATATTTTATTTTCATGCTAGTACAAAATGAAGATTTAATTAATAGAATAGGGTACATAATTATTTCAGTGTATATTTTGTATTTGGGTACCTAACATGGCCTTGTTGTCGGGACCCATTCTTTATTTTCACCATAGTGATATTCAAGGGGGTGTTGGAGTAACTTCACACACACCTAATATTTATTTTTCTTAAGGTCCTAAGGTTTTTCCTATGTTTATTAGTCATTATTCAGTCTCCTAAAGTTTATGGGAGAATATTCCACTTGGAGAATATTCTCTTCATTTGACACTTCAGTTTGACAAGTTGAGTTGAGTCGAGATGCTACATTGGTTTTGTCACCATGAAACAATGGGATCATCGCCATGATAATGCACATTAGCCTTGGTTTCATCACTAGGCTGGCGCATTACCCTTGATTCCTTGATCTACTCCTCACTACAGTCTATTTCAGTCAGTTATCTGAAGACTGGTTGACTAGTTGACTTCGGTATGTGGCAGTTCACTCCCATAACTACCTGAGAAACTACACTAGGTAGAAGTTCACTCCCGTAACTGCTAGTGTGTGTCCAAATCACTCTAGACCACCACTATGGCACATTGGTTCTCCTCCAGTGCACATTTATTGAGTTATACATAGTATATCATGTGTAAATTATTCATTATTCATTACGATTAATGAGAATTGTTCCATTTGGCTCTAAGGGACTAGATATAGAGGGCATCTCTTTTGGGAAACACTTTGCATCCCTAGAGCGACTTTTTTTTGGCACTCTTGGGGTTTTCTAGAATCCATATTTATTTATTCTCAGAGTTGGGTAAACTTCCTGAAGGAGGGTGCACTAGGGGTTTGATATCTCGTGATTTGTGGTCATTTTTTTCAACTATAGACAGTGAAACTCTTCACATGAGTTATACATCCTCATCTCTACAGGTTTACAACTATTTCTGGGGGTTTGGAGGCTAAATCTAGTGACGTCAAATTTCTAAGGGAGTTTCCATCCAGGGAGGGGCACAACTCAGCCAAAATATTCATGTAGTGAGAAGAAGGGACATAGATTGATCTTGTATATATTTGCATGTAGCTACTGGAGGTTCATGATAATTCATATCTCTCTCTTTATTGTATCTTGGAGGAGCCATCAACCATATCTTCCATTCTTCTATATTTGTTCTAGCTCTTCTCTTTTCATGTACTGAGGTCAACTTATATATTAAATAAAATGCATATATGAGTTTGTCGTTATTCTATTGTTGTTTCTATATGACCTATTTTTGTTTAAGTTCAAATCTATCATTGGAAACTACTTGTGAAAACCTCTCAACCAAAAACAATGAAAATTGAAAAATTACAAATAGATCCACTTGGGGATGTTACAGAGGCACATGTGGCACACATGAATCGAGATTTATAATTACTCTAAGATAATTCTGTATTCATCAATTTTTCCAAATGTGGTTTCTTTTAAGACTTCTAAGGTGGAATATGTGGGTGGAATTGTTAATTAAGACAATGTTTGAGTTGGCCAAGAAAAGAAAAACTAGGCACACCAAAAGATAGTAAAAGTATTTTGTGGTTTGCTTGTTTCTTTTCTTACTACATAATATTTGTGTAGATCTATCATAGAATTTCCACCCTATTAGAATTCATTCTCAAAATTAGTGTTCTTGTCTCATACATATTTATGAGGGAACGAAATGAAAAATAAAAATATGATCGAAACAAAGAGATATAGTAATACTCATTTTCTATAAATGTACGTAATATGGAGAAACTGTAAAAAAATACATAGTGAAATGAACTTCCTATAATGGTGGAAGATTATCTCTGAGAAGAGATGTGATAGCTATGCACATTTGCAAGAGATGATTACAATGAGGCCAAAATTTCCTTTTAACATAAAGCATCAAAGAAAAAACCCTAAAAATCCAAGACTTTAACCCCAAAAGATGAAACATCAAAAGGTTTGTGGGCGTCGCTGTGGTTAGTTGATACGTTACCTTCCCGAGGGTGTTACTTTTGCACACAATCTCTATTTGGGGTACACGATAGCGTGTGGGAAAGAAATATTCATGTCTTACAATTTTTGGCTAGGTCATGGTATGACGTTGGCAACCCTTCACCCCGCAAATGCCCAAAACACATCATTTAAGGCCTCAAAATAACCCCAAAAGTTTGGGACCCAAAAAAATCATAGAAAAACTGCTAAGAAGATAGAGAACCATTAAGTCAGTGGAAGAGGTGGGTGGCCATCGAGATCCACCTGGATCATTTTCAATAATGATGAAGTTGAATAGGTATTTTGGGCCTTAAAAGAACTTATGTATACGACCCTAGTCTTATCCATGCTAAACTTCACTAAGACTTTCATCCTGAAATGCAAGGCCTCAAAAAAGGTATTAGGGAAATGTTGGTATAAGAGAGACACTCATTGAATTTCAGCAGTAAAAAATTGTCTAATAGAATCTTGAGAATGTCTAGACATGAGAAATAATGATGGATATCCTTAATGTATTGGATACAAGGTTCCCTTACCTATCTAGAAGGCATTTTTAGATCAAGACAAACCATAGGATCTTGAGGCACTTTATGGAGCTATGCTTTTCTTCAACTAAGTAGCACAAGTGGGTCACTAAGATGATAGGTTTTAATTATAAGATCGTCTGCAAGAAGGGAACAAAAAGTGTGGTGGACAATACCTTGTTGTGGAAATATGAGGGGGAAGCAAGATTATTTTCCTTATCCTTACTAGTGCCATATTAGATTTTTGAGGTTGACCAAGAATGGATGGCTAATTCCAAAGTCATTCAACTCATATGACAATTGCATGAGGCCCCAACCCCCCTATAGAATATACTTTGCAACACGACACCTTAAGGTAGTATTCTCATTCTTCACATCCACAACCTTTTCAATATACCAATGAAATTGGATTTTTGTAAGCTTTGGATGGTAAGAACTATTGTTCCTATTTTTAAAGGCAACATTAAAAATAATCTCTAAAATCATTGGACCATCATGATTAGTCTTATTATGGCTAAGTTTTATGCTATAATTTTAGAAAAGAAGATTAGCATGCAGCTAAAAAACCATGATAAGAGAGAGAATAAAGCCTAAATGGTAGGTTGTTTATGAAGTTGTAACATGACTTTAGATCACTTACTTACACTTAGGATTATAGTATAAGAGTGTGAAATTGTATTGACCTCAAACACGATTTTACATTTGCAATTCCTTCAAATAACATTTGGAAGAGACTAGAAAATACGAATCTGTCCTCTAAGTTTAGAGTTACAATGATAAGGTTACATGAGAGAATGATAAGGTTATATGAGAAACTTGTTTCTAACTTAGAAGAAATGGGTGTTTTTCAAAAGAAAATTAATTGTAATATAGAGGTCAAGCACGGATTTCCTTTCCCCCCCACTATACTTTTAATATGGAACCCTTTTGGCATACCAAAATGACTTCATATTCTCAACACTTTTTGCATTTGCTCTAGGATGACTACTATCATAGAAAAACAAAAATAATGATCATCTAGTCTAGAAATGCCACTTACTCCATATTACCATGGAATGAGAGAATTTGTCACATTTGTGACACTAAGTCATCAAAACTATGGTGATCTTGGAACGCTTATCTCAACTCTTTTTGAGCATATAAATACAATTTTAAAGAAATTAATTAATCTCTTACATTCTTAAGGTGGGATAAACCAATTGGTCTAAACTAAAGTTAATCATTATCATCATCATCCCTTCATTATATTTTCACCAATGATTACAAAATTTCAATTTTTTTATTTTTTATTTTTATTATATTTTCACAGGTAATTGCAAAATTTCAAAATTTTTATTTTTTATTTTCATTATATTTTCACCTATGATTGCAAAATTTCAATTTTTTATATTTTTTATTCAAAGATAATTTATATTTTATTCCATTTCTGAACCATGGTTGCAGAATTTTTATTTTTTATTTGAAGTCTTTCAACGGATAGGTGCCCGACCCAGCGATCCAGCGATTTTCCTCGCTAGGTATGTGACGTCCAGCTCTGGCCCGTCCACAAATTGCGAATCCTGTCTTTTGTTCTATTTCTTAACAATGATGACAGGATTTTTATTTTCTATTTGAAGTTTTGAATGGGTAGGTGCCAGAGCCAGAGCCAGAGATTTTGATGGCTAGGTATGTGACGTCCAGCTCTGGCCCGCCCACTCGTAATTGATTTGTTTAAGGTAATTTACGTGGCCAATGTTTCCTATAAATGCCTGCATACCATTCTCAGATCAATTGTATCTTTTTCTGTATTCTGCATGTCAATCGCAGCTTTTCTCTCTTGTCTTTGTCTCTGCGAGAAACAATATTAATTGTATGTTTTTCTTTATTCTGCGTATCAATCGCCTCTACGAGAAACAATATCAATCGTATTTTTTTCTTTATTCTGCGTRTCAATCGCATCTTTTGTGTCTAGTCTTGGTCTCTCCGAGAAACAATGGAATGGAGCACGGCGTATGCTGCAGCTATAACTATAATCCTGCCTCTCGCAGCAGCTTCGCTGTTGGCGGTTTTATTTTTCAAAATGAAATGGGGAAATGATGAGCAGTACCCACCTGTGGCCGCCACAATGGTGGATCACATCCTCAATTTTAAGCGCTTACATGATTTTATTTACGAACGCCACAGACGCTTTAAAACATTCAGAATAGCTTATCCTAATTTCAGCCTTGTTTGTACCACCGATCCTGCAAATGTTGAGCACGTCCTGAAAACTAATTTTGCAAACTATGTGAAGGTCAGCTAATTCTCTTACAGTATGTTACTTCTTAACTCACATGGTATGCATAATCTCTGGGTATCATTTCTTAAATTTCTTGTTTGTTTTGATCAAATCTTTGACAGGGAACGATTATCCAGGATATTATGGAAGACTTCCTGGGGGATGGCATTTTCAACGTTGATGGAGAGCAGTGGCGCCAACAGCGAAAATTGTCTAGTTTAGAATTCTCCACCAAAATATTGAGGGACTTCAGCAGTGTTGTTTTCTGCGAGAATGCAATCAAACTTTCCAAAATTTTACTCGAATCTTATCGAACAAACCAGTCAGCGGAGATGCAGGTATGCAGTTTTTTTCTCGTAGAAATCTATTTCTTGTTTTCCCTTGTTTTCTGCTATAGTGCTGAACCATTCCCTCTCTTATGGAAATCGATGAATATTAATTACAGCGTCTGTTCATGAGATCAACAATGGATGTGATCTGCAAATTAGGGTTTGGGATAGATGTAAACAGCTTATCAATAACCAACTCTGGACCAGAGGCGTCTTTTGTAAACGCTTTCGACACTGCGAATACTATGTTTTTCGGGCGTCATTTTGACCTTGCTTGGAAGTTGAAAAGATACTTCAATATAGGATCCGAGGTCATCATAAAGGAAAGCATCAAAACAGTTGATGATTTTGTCTACAATGTCATTCAGACCAGAAGACACGAGATTTTTCTCGAAAATAACAATGTAAGACAAAACTTAGAATCAATCAAAGGCTTGATTTGCTCTTTTCACAGATACAATCTGTACTAATGCTTGGACTAATTATGTGCTCCAAAAA
>SNQJ01S0047452.1:83101-98424 GCA_010110895.2 Picea sitchensis | reverse complement strand
AATGTGAATGAAGTACCTTCAATAATATTTCCATAAAATGATCTTCAAATTGAGAAGAATCATTTAAATAGGAAAATATACAAAGAATTTTCCCAAGCCATACAAATTTTATAATAAAATCTATAAACACACACACACACACAAGTCCAATCATTTAGCTCGAGTGGTTGAGTGCTATGGATTACAAGCAAGAGGTCATGGGTTCAATTCCTTGTATTGGTTGCCTCTATAGATATTATTGGGCAT
Organism: Picea sitchensis; assembly: GCA_010110895.2. Lineage (NCBI taxonomy): Eukaryota > Viridiplantae > Streptophyta > Pinopsida > Pinales > Pinaceae > Picea > Picea sitchensis. Next base: position 98,178 of record SNQJ01S0047452.1, on the reverse strand, counting down.
CACTCAATGTCCCATCTAGATTAGGTTTCCAAAAAGGAAACTAGATGGTTTACCTCCCATACCATCCTCAAAATGAGGGGAAGTACCTGGAGGGTTCAACAGGATGTGTATTCCATAGNATATATATATATATATATATATATATATATATATATATATATATAATTTATAGAACAACAATGAAGAACATATATGTACTTAAGACTGAATGGTAAGAAACTAACTAAAACATAGCAATTTTCCACCAAAACATAGGCACTCCTCTATAGACATTGCTTCCTATCCAGGTTATCATACCACCAAGGGGAATAAGGATATTCAATGAAGATAGTCCACTTCGAAGGGGGGACCTCCTTTTACAATATATCCAATTCAGAATACAATATGAGTGAGATGAGATGATTTGAAGGCTAGGCCTCATTAGAATATATATATATATATATATATATGAGAAAATTTGTACAATTATAACGAAAGGGTGTAATGAAGGGTTCTAGATGACATACAAATATAACACTAGAGTTGTAATAATTCAATATCTAGAGATTAATAAGGGGGTTTAAACATGACCCGGGGCTTTATCTAGGGCTTAACATGCCCATCCCCTTCAAAAACGTGCTTTCCTCAACACTTGACTAGCCATGGATGTTTCTATATGAAGAACTCATCTTCCCATGTTGCCTCCTCCACTTGTAGGTTCTTCCATTTGAGAAGATTCTCATTAAGTGATCGATTTCGTGAGTGTTTGATCCTTGTTTAAATGATTGTTTCTGGTTATAGTATGATTTTTCCTTCTTCTTCAATCTCTGGTAAATACTTTTGGACTAGGATCTTTTTTTTTATTACCTTATTTAAGAAATAAACATGGAAGACTAGATGTACATGTGAAGGTGGAAGTAATCGCAATTTGTAAGCCATACTTCAAATCCTTAGCAAAACCTTATATGGGACACAATATTTGGGTGTTAATTTATTTTCCTTCTTTTGTTTCTTAAGGGACATATGTTTGTGTGATTGTACCCTTAGAAATACCCAATCCCCCACTTCAAATTTCCTTTCATTGTGATGTTGATGTTATTATTATTTTATCATATTTTGTGCCATAACTAGGTTTTCCTTCAATAGTTTGGGAACCTTTTTTTGGTGGCCTACATGTTCCTCCACTGCTTGAAACTTTTCAATCCCTTTTAAGGGTGATGTGATGGATGGAGGATGATATCCATAAATTGCCAGATATGGGGACACTTTTTATGAAGAATGAAAGGACATGTTGTACCACAATTTCGCCATGGGAAACCACTTCAACCAATGTTTCTATTTATCACACACAAAACAATGAACATATCCTTCTAGAATTTTATTGGCAATATTATTTTCCCATTGGATTAAGGATTTTAATATGATCTATGAGCCAATTGAATACTGAAACAAAAAAATAATTCAGTCCAAAAATTTCGAGTGAAAATTGTCCTCTGTCACTTATAATAACCTTGGGGACTCCATGTATCTTTTGAACTATTTCCATGAATGTTGCAACTATTGTGATTTGTGTATATGGGAAGAAAAACCGAGTAATATTCCCCTCTGGTGCAACGAGGGAAGAAGGAATTTTACACCTATTTCACAATGATGTGTTTGGACTTGTGTCGGTTCCATCATTGGGAAAATAATCTAAGCGAACTATTGCCTCTTCTCCATACACCAATATAAAGGGTGTTTTGTTGGGTATATGTTATATTCTTTGCATGACTATTGCTAGTGTCTGCTACATTGCATAGCGAGATGATCTCCCCTTGTGCGAGGGTTCGGGGGTAGTGCCCCCGAGAATTTTTTTCCTTGGGAAATGTGTCACATTTTTTCTCATTTTCATGTCGCCTAGAGTTTCGTGTCCATTGTTGGGTATTTTTTCGGTAGATGGTTTTTGTCGATTTTTTTTATTTCTGGTTAAGGAATTAGGGTTGTTTCCTAATCCAAGTCATTGGGTTAGGGTTTTGGATGCCACTGTATCCTATATGTATATTGTATTGTAACCAATGTATCACTATGAATGAATATAGAATATTCTAGTTTTCCCAGTTTGGGTTTCGAGGGAAACAATATTTGTGTAATTGTGTATTTTCCATTGTATCTTTTTTGTTCTTTTACTGAAAAATTTGTTTGCAATAAATATTGTATAAGGTTGAAATCAACATTTGGTATCAGATCTTTGATGGCATCAGGGGAACGCCTTTGTGGTCAAGGGTTTGGCTCGGGACTGTGATAAGCCTTGTTACAGTGGGATATCCGTGGTATTGATTTTTCAGGTGAAAACAAATGGTGAGATGTTACAAAATGGAGATCAATAAGTTTAATGGGAAAACTTTTGAGCTGTGGAATCTCAAGATGGAAGATCTGTTGGTCAAAAAAGATCAGTGGATCGCGGTGGATCCAGGTACTTTACCTATAAGAAATTCAACAGATGACTGGAAAACGTTGGATCGAAAGGCGAAGAACACAATCCGACTGTGTCTCTCATATTCAGTATTACTAAATTTATCATAGGAAGCTACAACCAAATATTTATAGGATAAGTTGGGGAAGTTGTATTAGTCTAAGTCCCTAGTAAATAAACGTTTCCTGAGAAATAAGTTGTATAACCTGAGGATGAGATATGGAGACTCAGTGGAAGAGTATTTGAATGCCTTAAATACTGTGGTAAGTCAGTTAGTATCTATTGAGATTAAAATTTCATATGAAGATAAGTGTATCAATTTACTATGCTCTTTACCAGACTCGTGGAATAGTCTGGTTGTGGCCATAGGTTTTAATACAACTGCCTTGAAGTTTGATGAAGTGGTATCATCCTTGTTGTAGGAGGAGATGAGAATGAAGAACATGGAAGGACAGAGAAAAAACACATTATTTGCAAGAGGATGCTCCTAGGAAATAAATATATTTAAGTCCTCAAGTGGGAGATCTAAGTCTAAGGGTATATCTAAATCTACCGAAAAGTTTGTAAAGGTATGTTGGAGATGTGGAAAATAAGGGAACTACAAGAAGTAGTGTAAATCCAAAATTGAGAAAAATAAGGTATCTGAGGAAGCTCCTTCTACAGAAGAAAAGATCTCCAAGGAATAAGGAGGGGATGTGTACTTGGCTTCTTCAAGAACACATGTAGATCATGAGGCATGGTTGGTTGACTCAAGTGCATCCTTTCATATGACTCCTTCCAGGGAGTGGTTCTATGAATATGAAAGGTATGATGGACGTAATGTTTTACTAAGTGATGATTCAAAAACCCAAATCATAGGACATGTAAAATTCAAGTTGAGGCTCATAGATGGAATTATTAGAACAGTAATTGGTGTTCTTCACATCCCATGTTTGGAAATAAATTTGATTTTTGTAAGAAAAATGGACGATGCAGGGGTAAAAACAATATTTGAAAAGGAAGCCTGCATGATGGTTTGAGGAGCAATGGTGTTGCTGAAGGAGTTTGGTTTGGAACTATATATAATATACAAGGAAGAACTATTAGTTATTGGTGTAATAGTTCCATTGTTCATGATATTGGAGTTGAAGAAGGAAGAAATCCTATAGTCTTTGGAGAAAAGGTTATGATGTGAGACCAAAGACTAGGGAATATAAGAGAGAAGGGTCTTCGACTATTAGATGGTAAATGTATGGTTGAAGGTATGTCTAACTACCCTCTAGATTTTGATTTCTGTGAACATTGTGTATATGGGAAAAATAATCGGGTAATATTCCCCTCTGGTGCAACGAGGGAAGAAGGAATTTTACACCAAGTTCACAATGATGTGTTTGGACTTGTGTCGGTTCCATCATTGGGAAAATATGTGTACTATGTCTCATTTATAGATGAATTCTGGAGGAATACTTGGATATATTTCCTCGAGAAGAATCTGAAGTCTTTGATAGGTTTAAAGAGTTTAAGGCTCTTGTTGAGAGTCAAACAAAGAAAATAATTAAGGTGTTGAGGACATATAATGGTGGAGAGTTCTGCAAGAATGAATTTGAAGAATTTTGCAAGAAGTGAAGTATATCAAGGAAGAATAATAATCCATATACACCTCATCATAATGGATTTACAGAAATCATGAACATGACGTTGATGGAAAAAGAAAGGTGCATGCTCAATGGTTCCTGGTTAGGACACGGAATTTGGGCAGAGGCAATGGGTACTGCATGTTACCTAGTCAACATATCACTCTCATCCATGATGGATGAAAAGAATCCATAAGAGGTATGGACTGGTAAGAAAACTTCTCTTACACATCTCAAGGTATTTAGTTGTGAGGCCTATTTTCATGTTCCAAAATAAAATAAGAGTAAGCTAGAGAAGAAGGTTGAAAAGTGTATCTTTAGTAGTTATAAAGATGGTCTCAAAGGTTATAAGATTTGTAACTGAGAAACTAAGAAGGTTGTGTATAGTTGAGATGTGGTATTTAGAGAAATGAAGGATGTTGTTAAAAATTAATTCCTACCAAGTAAGGAAGAACCAGAGAAAATAGAGTTTGATTTAAAGGATGTTGAATCAGACTCTACAAAAGAAAATGAATCAGAAGAAGAATATCCTCATACTCTAGTATTGAGGAGATCATTTTGAGAAAGAAGGATATTGAAAAGGTATAATCCATCTGATTTCCGTTCAAATTTTTCTTTGTCTATTATTGATGATGATCCTAGAACTGTCAGGGAGGCATTGGATTCAGAGGATGGAAAGATTTGGAAAAAGGCCATGGATGAACAAATGGCAGGCTTGGATAAGAATGAGACTTGGGATCTAGTAGAGTTTCTGACTCGAAGAAATCCCATTGGCAGCAAATGGGTATTTAAAAAGAAGATGAATGCAGAAGGAATAATGGAGAAATAAAAAGCTTGATTAGTAGCAAAGGGTTATTCCCAGTATGAGGGATATGATTTTGGGGGATTTGATTTTGGTGAGATCTTTTCTCTTATTTCCAAGTTAAATTCTATAACTTTTATTTTATTTGTGGTTGTTGCATTTGATTTTGAATTAGAATATATGAATGTGAAGACAACATTCCTACATAGGGATCTGGAAGAAGAAATCCATATGAAGTAGCCAAAAGGATTTGTTGTGAAGGGAAATAAGGAGCAGGTATGCAAGATAAAAATGTCCCTGTATGGTTTAAAAAAATCACCAAGGAAGTGGTATCAAAATTTTGATACTTATATGTTGATACTTGGCTTCATAATAAGCCAAGAGGATCATCGTGTGTATTTTAACTTAATTGGTGATCATTTGATTTATTTGGTCTTGTATATGGAGGACATGTTTCTCATAGGAAACAACAAGGATATTATCCAGGATGTGAAAACTCAGTTGTCCTCTAAATTTGACATGAAGGATCTCGGTGCTTCAAATTTCATTTTGGACATGGAAATTAAAAGAGATCGGAAAAAGAGGAAACTTTGGTTAAATGAGATAAAATATATTGAGGCAATATTGTAGAGGTTTAATATGCATGAATGTAAACCCGTAAAGGAACCTATCCACGTTGGTGTAAAGTTATATGTGGATCAGTTTCCCAAGACATAGGAAGAGGAGGAGAACATGTATCATGTTCCCTATGCGAGTGTAGTTGGAAGTTTGATGTATGCAATGTTCTGTACTAGACCAGGAATTGCACATGCACTGAGAGTTTTGAGCATGCATATGTCAAAACCAGGGAAGGAGCATTGGACAATAGTAAAAAGGGATTTCAGGTATTTGTGTGGCACTACTAGCAATGGATTGTGATACCAAGGAAGACCAGGATTGGACAAAGTGTTGGAAATATATGGCTTTGTGGATGTAGACTGGGATGTAGATCTAGATCATAGGAGATCTACAAGCGGGCATGTGTTTAACCTTTTTGGAGGAGAAATCAGTTGGATGAGCAAAAGACAGGCTATAGTGGCACTTTCAAATATAGAAGTTGAATACATGGCAACCACTCATGCAAGAAAGGAAGAAGTATGGTTACAAAGATTGTGTTCAGGCATTGAGTTGGTACAACAAGTTGTAAGGATATATTGTGACATCCATAGCGTAATGTTTTTGGAAAATAACCCGACTTGTCATTCAAAGACAAAGCATATTGATATTCAAAATCACTTTGTGAGAGACATGGTTGAAGAAAAGAAAGTGTTTTTGATGAAGGTGGACACTTTGAAGAATATTGCAGATTCATTAACAAAATATGTGAGCACTGAGAAGTTCTTTTGGTGTAGAGGATCCATGGGCATTGATTCCCTATATTTTTTACTATGTAACCCTGTAACCCCCTGTATGCAAAGAAAACAACAAGTGGGATAATGTTGGGTATATGTTATATTATTTGCACGAATAGTTCTAGTGTATGCTACTTTGCACCAAGAACACAAGGGGGTTTGAGGGGGTTCAGGGGCAATGCCCCCAAATTTTTTTTTTTCTCGGGAAACATGTGACATGGTTTCCTCATTTTTTGTGTCACATCAATTTTCATGTTCATTGTTGGATAGTTTTTGGCACATGGTTTTCTCCGATGGTTTTCTATTTCCGGTTAAGGAATTACAGTTGTTGACTAATATAGGGAATTGGGTTAGGGTTTTGGATGCCGCTGGATCCTATATGTATATTGTATTGTAAAAAATGTATCACTATGAATGAATATAAAATATGTTGGTTTTCCCAGTTTGGGTTTCCAAGGGAAAAATATCTGTGTAATGTGTGTATTTTCCATTGTATATTTTTTGTTCTTTTACTGAAAATTTGTTTGCAGTAAATATTGTACAAGGTTAAAATAAACATGTTTGTCCTATTAATTTCTTGAAGGTAGTTATATAATCCCAAAGTACTTATAATACCCTCAAATACAAATCATCTCTATTTACATTACAAACATTTATCAAGGAATTCTCCAAAATCTTGTTGAAGGCTTCCACTATGCCATTTGCTTGAGGGTGGTACTGAGTACTCTTTTGGTGGTATATCTTAAAATCTTCAAGCATAGCCTCAATTGTATTGTTGATGAAGTGAGTCCCTTGATGACTCATCAATATTCTTGGACATCCAAATCTTGTTACTACATTCTCAAATAAAAAAATGTGTGCAGTCTCTACGCTGTAATCATTTACTAGTGCCACCTCTTCCCATATGGTTAAGTATTCTATTGTTTTAATAAATTATCTGGATCCTTATCTTCTTGATGGTTAATTAATTGGACCTAAAAAATAAATTTTCCATTTCTCAAACACTTGTAAAGTAACCTCCGGTCTCAGTGGCATCTCATTCCTCTTGTGCGACTTCCCTACTCTTTGAAAAACATCACACTTTTGATAGTATTCATCTGAATCCTTATAAACTATGGGCCACCATAATCCTACCCGCAATACCTTATGTGTGGTTTCTTTTCCTGCATAATATCCTCCTCCAATTCCTTCATGTGCTTTTGCCAAAATAATGGGTCTTTAATTATCCATAAAACATCTCCTAAAGATGTTATCTACTCCAAGTTTATATAAATGTTCTTCAATAAACTAATAATATACAACTATGACCACCAATTTTTTATTTTTCACAGTAGTAAATTCTCTTGGTGTAAATCATGTACTCAAAAACTCAATAATGCCAACAAAATATTCATCTTCAATTTGTACTAAAAGAAATTTTTCATCTGGAAAGTTGTCTTCCAAGTTACCGTGTTCTTCTCCATTTGTTATCCTGGATAAGTGATCTAGTCCAAAATTCGATATTCCAGGTTTCACCACAACTTCAAAGTAAAATTACTTAAATAATAATAGACATATGCATATCCTTCTCCCCAACATTGGATTATTAACTAAGTATCTCATAGTTGAATGATCTATAAACATCTTAAAGTGTTTTCCTAGCAATTGAGTCTGGATTTCTGCAAAGCATACACCATTGCTAATACTTCTCTTTATGTAGTGTTGTAGTTTTGTTCTGAATCTCACAACTTTATGCTTGCAAATTCAATAGGGTGATCTATATAACCTTCTCTTGGTTGGGTTAATACTACTCCTAATTCTATTGCAGATGCATCTACATGCACATGAAATTATTTATCCCAATCTGGAAATACTAAAGTAGGCATAATAACCAGATTCTCCTTCAAAATATATAGACTCTTCTTTCATTCATCATTCCACTCATACATAGTATCCTTCTTCAAAATATTGTCCATTAGCGCAGTGATATGTGCATATCCCCTTATGAATTTTTTGTGATACCCTCTATGGCCCAATGTGCTCTTCAAATTCCGTACTAACTTTGGTGGTGTCAAGTTAATTATGATAGTAATTTTAGCAGGGTCAACTAGTAGACCCTGTTTACACACCACATGCCCTAACAAAATGCCAAAAGGTGCATTGAAAATATACTTCTTAATATTTAATGAGATATGACACTATTTGCATCTATCCAACATCAAACTTAATTCTTCAACATGATCTTTCAACAAACTGAACATTGTCCAATCATCCAAGTAAACCTCCAAAAATTTATGAATAAATTCCTTGAAAGTTGCTACTACTACTCTTGAAAAAATAGTTGGTGCATTCTTCAATCAAAATGGCATGATTGTATATTGAAATGAGCCCCACTCTCTAGAAAAAGTTGTCTTGTGCTTATATTCTAGTGCAATTCTTATATCATGATGACCTAAATATCCATATGTAAAAGAATAAGCTTCTTGACCCCCTACATTTTGCAAAAATTCGTATGTAAATGGGGTAGGAAAAGGATCATGTAGGAAAGCATCATTCGATTTTCTCAAATCTACACAAATCCCGATCCATCCTTTCTTTGTTTCTTGCACCACCATGAGACTGATCCACTCTGAATCTTTTATAGGTTCTATAACACCCACTTCGAGCATCATGTCAATTTCTATCTTTACTTTTTCTTTGTATATTGGATTCAATATGTACGACCTCTATCTGATAGGTCTTGCTTCTGGCTTCAATGGGATATTCATCTCTCCTAGATCTCTTTCTATTCCCTTCATCCCTGAGAATGTTGTTGGGAATAAGTCATTGTACTCATGCAATAATTATGTGATCATCTCTATTGTCTGATGATCCCAATAATCTCCAATACTAGCCATCTTTGGATTTTCTACAGTGTCAATATTTATCATCTTGATATTTAATGGTGCAGAATAATATTTTGAGCCTATCTTGGGACCTTCTACTTCCCTTTCACCTTCTACTTCATGGATCTGGATATTGTACGTATTATATTTTTCAGTTTCTCTTGCTTCCACTGCATGATAACAATGTAGTAATTGTTTGAATGTTTGACTATCCTACCTCTGAGATGTTGTAATTATTTTAAATTCTAGTTTTTCAAATATCTTGTCTCTTACCACTTTTAGCACTGTGTCCATCTCCAGATTGTCATTCTCAAAGGAAATTGTAACTACAAACTTCTATTTTATTTCTTCTTACTTGGAAATTTCTCTACACTATTCTTGTTATGTGTACGAGTTCTTCAAAATGCCTTCTAGTGTGTAAATAAAATGATTTGTCCATTATTCTAGTGGTACTAATATCCACTGAACTATGCACTTATCTACATGCTCTTGGGTTTGTCGTAATCCTTCATATTTGTCCTCATATTTGTGTTCCTGCTCTGCACTGAATCTGACGTATAGTAACCTTTTGCACTGGAACCAATTGTTGATATTTGCATGTAGTCCACCATATTGCAGGTGTAGATTTTAAAGCAATATCTAGTGCTGGTAATATATGATTTTCCATAAATTTTACCTCATATTTCATAATAAATTCTTCGAAATCATTTAATCCATAAAACGTGGGAGGTTTTCTTACCTCTGTACCAACCCATTTCAGTGTGTGCATCATTCTATCACATCTACTGGTAGATAATTCATGTAACCTCTACTACCAGTTCTCCAGTCCCATATCAGAGTCTGAAGAAAAATGACTAATACTCCTCCAACTAAGCATGCCATATGAAATTGGGTTGATATAATCTTCTTCGTGTGTGATAGTTCTATATAAATGGTTCACATCGTTTGTAAGAATATTATTTGTAGGTTCCACATACCTACCTCCTTCTAAGGGATACAATGGCGCAATAAATTTGTATTCTCTAGAGTTGAATATCATGTTACTTGTCTTCAAATTGATAATATTTTGGTTATCAAAGGCCGAATGAAGACCTAACAATGATGGATATGGAGAAGTATTATCCACTAAGTCAATGAATTCAAAGTTAGCCATGGTGTGCACACCATCTAAATCAATTGGAATCCCCTTCAACCTTCATATTGGCACCACTTTGTTCTAATTTTCCAGCTTCAATTGAATAGGTGAATACCCTAATTTTGGTTCTCCCATGGATTCCAAAGTTTTCTTTGGAAAAACACTGAATTTAGATCCTAAGTCTAGTATAATATCCCCCATATTGAAATCTCCTATGTTTCATTTAATATGAATTCCCTACTGGTCCTTTTATTTCTTCGGACTTGATTTACACTTTTTGCCGCTTCTTCCCTAGGCTTACACTTTTCTAACAAATTTTGCAGTACTTGTAAGGAATTTTTATCACTTAACAATTTGACACAAGCTCCCAAAACATTTCTTTAAGTTACTTGTTATGAAGACTTCTCTTGATTAGTCTGATAAAATAGTGAAGGCATGTCATAGACTGGTATCTCATCTATTGGGTTTGTTCCTAAAGTGGACACAATGTTTTCCTTCAAGATCTATTGTTTAGCTTCTTTGAATATATCTTTCTCTTTGCACACATCAAAATTTTGTTTAGGAAGTATGTTCTTCCTAGTCCACTGATATTGGTCCTAATATTTCTTAGATGCATCTTCTCCTGTATTGGCTCCACCTATAGTCACTTTGTTATTATTCTTCCCATCTTCTTCTCTTTTTTCCACCCAGATCCATTGCACATTTTGATTATTCTGGTTCCTATTGTCCTGTATTTTTATCAATAGTGTTGGACAATCCTCTGTTTCATGGTCTATTGCACGACAATACATACATGTCGTAGGTGGATATGGGTAATCTATTTCATAGTGCCCTAGTTTATGACATTTATGACACACTACCAGTCCTCGACCTCCTCCAAATACTCTTCCTCCATGACCTCCTCCTCTCAATCCTCCTTTGTTGTCTTGATTTTTTTTGCACAATGTATAATACTGAGGTCCTTGATGGTACTGCGTCTACAGTTTATTTTACTATTGTGGTGTTGAGCACTATTGTGTACGGTTATATTATTGTTTCCCTTGAAATGTCTGCACATTATATTATGGTTGTGATACAAATTGTTGCACGATATTGTACTATGGTTGTTATGTAGTGTTATACTGCAGTTTCTGTGCAGATTGTCCTATTACATGTTCATATGCAAGATACAAAATATAATAAATACACAGAACATAAATAAAAGGATAGAAATGGCAGAATAACAATAATATAGCCAACATAATATCCATAATGACACAGAAATAATATAAGAACAACAACTGAAATAGCACTTTGATTCAGAAAGCAATGTTCACAGGCCTCTTCAAGGGGGAAACCTCCAATTGAGCAGTGCTCTATTACAATAATTTCCAAGCTAGGGTTCTCATACCCTCGACTCCTATTTATAGTAAAAAGAAGCATCTAGAGGAAGATCCTTCTAGAAGCGGAAGCTTCTACTAGGTCTTCTTACATCTGCCTTATTCTATTTTATTGAAAGGCCTTATTAATATTAACCTTTATTACATCTGAATATATTTATCTACCTATGTGTGGCTTAGGACCCTAGCATGTTTTCCCCCTTAAAAAAGACCTTGTCCTCAAGGCTTGAGATGTGGAAACTACTGCAAAATGGCAGTTGGTTCCCAAGTGGCATCGGTTGGAGTTGTATCTTTCCACTGGATGAGAACTTCCTTGATGGTTCTTTGATGTAGGCGATGCTCACATTGGTCCAAAACTAATTCTGGTTGTAGCCAAATGGATCCTTCTTCAGCTAACTCTAGAAGGTTTGCTTGAATTTGGCACCGAGTTCCAATGACCTTCTTTAAGCATGAAACATGAAAAACAAGATGTAGCTTCGAATGATTGGGCAGAGCTAACTAATAGGTGAATTGTCCCACATGTTTGAGAATGGTATAAGGACCATAAAATTTGGGCGCTAGCTTCTGACAATGCTCAGCCTTGAGGGAAGTTTTCTTGTATGGTTGCAGTCGCAGAAACACATGATCCCCTTCTGCAAATTGACATTCAGAGAGACCTTGATCTGCCTATTGCTTCATGCGATTCTATGCCATGACCAAGTTCGCTTTGAGGGTACAAAGAATATCCTCTTGAAATGTAAGTGTTTGGTCAACTACCTGGACCTTCGATATACCCGATAAGTATGAGAGAATTGAAGGTGGCTTATGTCCATATGCCACCTCAAAAGGATTCATGCATGTAGTTGTATGGTAGGAAGTGTTGTACCACCATTCAGCTAGGGGTAACCATTGAACCCACTGATTTTTCTTTTCAGAGGAAAAACACCTGAGATATGTTTCCAGACATTTGTTGACAACTTCCGTTTGACTATCAGTCTGGGGATGATAAGATGTGCTGAGATGCAATTGGGTTCCTTGAAGCTTGAACAGGTCTTTCCAAAAATTACTTGTGAAAGTTGGGTCACAATCAGAAACAATAGAGTGCAGCATGCAATGAAGCTTGAAGACCTGTTCCATGAAAATTTGAGCCACCATGGATGCAATAAATGGGTGTTGAAGAGCGAAGAAATGAGAATACTTGGAAAGGTGGTCCACAACCACCATTATGACTGATTTATTTCCTGATTTGGGTAAGACGGTAATAAAGTCCATAGAGATATCCTTCCAAATAGCAGGTGGGATCGGAGGCGGTTGTAGTGTGCTTGGAGATTTGACTATTTCTCCCTTGTTTCATTCACACACATCACATTCAACGAAAAAATTACAGATGTCATGTTTCATACCATCCTAGAAAAAAGAACATTTGACCCTGTCATAGGTTTTGGTGAACCCGGAGTGCCCCACTATGGGTGTAGCATGAAGCTCAGAAAGTACTATGGATTTAAGCTTTGATTGTTTACTTAAATACAAACAAACTTTGTATTGAAGCTCATCCTAGACCCAAGAGTACCCTGGGAGAGCTAGAGCATTGGCCTGCAATTGCTGGATCAGATGCAAACTTTTGGGATCTTGTAGCCATTCCTGGTGAACATCTTGGAACCAATTTGATACATTGAAGGAAAGAGAAAAAATGGATCCTTCAACTTCATATTTTCTAGACAGTGCATCCGCCACCACATTATCTTTTCCTTTCTTGTAAATGATCTCATAATCATATCCAAAGAGTTTAGTCACCCATTTTTGTTGCTCCGAGGAGGAAATGCGTTGTTCCAGAAAGTACTTGAGGCTTTGATGGTTTATCTTAATTTGGAAATGTTTCCCCAAGAGATAAGGGCACCACATATCAACGACATGCATAATAGCCAGCATTTCCTTTTCATAGATGGGTTTACCCAGATTTATTTTAGATAGTTGCTTGTTGGTGAAGGCCAAAGGTCTACCCTCTTGCATAAGGACAATGTCGATTCCTTTCCCTGAGGCATCACATTCCAACACAAAGGTCTTTGTGAAATCAGAAAGGGCCAGAACCAGAGTGGTGCACATGGCAATCTTCAAGGTTTGGAAAGATTGAGCACCAACCAGAGTCCAAGTGAAAGATTTATTTTTTAGGAGAGTAGTGAGAGGTGTTGCAATATTTCCATAATTCTTAACAAACTTTCGATAGTACCCTATTAAGCCCAAAAATCCACACAAGCTTTTGAGTCTTTGGGTGTGGCCAGTTTGGCATAGCTTCAATCTTTTCCAAATCCACCCTGACGCCATCCTTTCCAACCAGATGACCCAAGTATTCTACTTCTGAGGCACCAAAGGCACATTTAGACTATTTCAGGAAAAGTTGGTGCTGGGAGAGTAGATGGAAAACTCGATCCACATGGGTAAAATGGTCTATCCAGGTTTTTCTATAGATGAGGATATCATCAAAGAAAACAAAGACAAAATGACAAAGAAAAGGATGGAAGACATGGTTCATGAGGCTTTGGAAGGTGGAGGGGGCGTTACACAAGCCAAATGGCATGACCAAAAACTCATAGTGGCCCTCATGAGTGAGAAAGGTCATCTTGGGAATGTCTGCCTCTTTCATACGTATCTAATGATATCCCAAGTGAAGATCAAGTTTAGTAAAGAATTGGGAACCACTCAATTCATCTAGGAGGTCATCAATGACAGGGATGGGAAATTTGTATTTAATGGTTAGTTTGTTGAGAGCAAGGAAGTTAGGACACATTCTCCAAGAACTTTCTTTCTTTAGGACCATGACGACCGAAGAAGAGTAAGGGCTCGTGCTAGGATGGATAATGCCTACAGTAAGGAGTTCCTGGACCATTTTCTCAATTTCATTCTTTTGTGCAAAGGGGTGGTGATATGGATGAATATTAGGAGGAAGGCTTTCGGGTACAAGGGTGTTGGAAATGTGTAACAGTTAGCATATTCTTGTCATTGATGGCAAGTAAAAAAATGAAGATGACAGGCAAACATAAGACAAAGGAAATTAAGCTCAGGAGGAATAACAGTCTTATATGCGCAAGAAGCATAGGAAAGAGACCGAGAACCGTCGGATCTCACTCGGAAATCCCGACAGCTGTTGGATTGGGAGAAGCTGCGCAGATGTTAAGCGTAGGAGTTAAGCGCAGAAAAGAAGTGATCTAAGCTGTCAGATTGGAAGCAAACCCTGGAAGCTGTCATATATGCAGAAGCTGCGAGGGAGATAAGCCATCAGAGAATCAGGGATCGCGATTTCAAAATGAAAAGAACTCATGACAACGAAAACTCTGATTTCATAATGTGCGAGTTCACAATTTGATCGCATCCGTTAAAACACGCATGAGATATGAACCATCGATCCGACACACGTCAACAGATCACGTCAGCAAAGTGACACGTGGCACAACCAGGGAGTGACAAGTGTCAGACTGATTCAAGCAA
>SNQJ01S0047452.1:48826-59526 GCA_010110895.2 Picea sitchensis | reverse complement strand
TATATATATATATATTCTTTTTATTTAATACTTGGTTTGTAAACATGATTGTTGTGAGCAATGTATGTATATACATAGAGTAGTACATACACGGCTTCCATGAAGGTGGAGTAGATGAAAAAGAGTTATTATTTTAAAATGTGTGGATGGACTAAATGGAGCAATTGAAAAAATCGTTGGCATCGAAATGGGAAACCATGTGAAAAATGGTTGACATCCAAGGGAACACCAACCATCGGTAGATGAAAATAAGTGTATCAAATGATTTTAAAATGCAATGTGTATTCATTTACACATTGTAAATAATATACATTCCATAACAAAGCATTTATTATTATATGCAATTTATATGTTTTCATATATATAATTTAATTTAAAGATATTTTAGATAGAAAAATATATATGTAAATTTATATAACATTAAATATTTTATTTCATAGTACACATTGATAGTTTGGATAGATTGAGATGGATTGGAAATAATACGTACTAGAAACAAAGTATTTAATGTTATTAAAATATATTGTATGTATTGAAATATATATAGTTTAATTTAACGGTAATGATTATTAGGATGGAAATTTATTTTAAAATGTAGAAATCGTGGCGAATCTTACTAATCCTTTATATGCCAACTATAAATGTTTGGCAATATTTTTGTAAAAATATTCAAATTTCTAAGGATTTTATATAGTTTTTATAAAAATTTGGGGATTTATAAGGTAAAATAATTTTATCTTATAGAATTTGGGAAATAGTGAATCTCATTTTTGGAAAAACCATGGAAAATTAGCCCATGAGAGAAATTTAGCCCCTAAAATCATCCATGATTTCAAGCTATATGTGTTGTATATACTGAGATATATATATAATACAATCTAATAATGTTTTAGATAGGAGGATTTATCTACATCCCCAACTTATATAATATTAAATGTTCCACTACAAAGTATATATTGACAGTTTGCATGACGATATATCTACATCACCAGCTTATATAAATTAAATGCTCCACTGAAAAATACATATTGACAGTTTGCATGACTATGGACTGACTTTTATAATTGAAAAGTGGTGACAACCTAATGAGAAACCCCACCAACATGAAGCTAGGTGAAAGTACGCGTAGAAAATTGTGTCAGAAATGTGTTACGTGCAATGGGTAGATGGACTGACTTGGGCGACTGAAAAAGTAGTAGGTTAAATTGGGAGAAATCTTCCCTTTCGAGTTACTTTTCTGGTAGGTTTTCCAGCGGTGCGGTTTTAAATTTTCAACCAATCCATAATTCTGATCGATTTTATGAGCATCTGGGTTGGTTTAAAATGGGGAAACAACCCTCGGGCAAGGTTATGAAATGCATTTAACTTTGATCCATCTAAAACTCAGGCTACCCCTAAAATCCTGGTCGGATTCAGGCCCAGTTTTTACCTGAAAAATGGGTATGTTTTCTCCCGAGTTAGCTTACTCCACTGCAAAATGGTGGTGACCAAATGGGAAACCACTGACGTGAAGGTACGTGCAACGTGGCATAGCAAATGATCTCAGAAATGCATTCCAAGCACGACCGACAGCAGGATGGTTTGGTAGGATTCCCTACACACTAAAATTTGTTATGTAACTGGATCATGTCCTTGTGAATAAGGATTTGTAAGTGGATCCCAATTAAATTCAAATAGAAATCGAATAGCAAGAAAATTACTTTTCTAGAAAAAACTAAATCTGAAAATGGATCTCCAAACTCTAATAATATAATACATAACTTGATTTCAAAGTCTAATTTTAGATAACGATCGCCTAAGGTTCCAAGGCGTGACTTGACTTGGAATACTGTGCTTCTTAGTATCTTTTGATCGGTAGAATATTTAGAGCTTTATAAGTGGATCTCAATTGAATTCAAATAGAAATTGAATAGCATGGCAATTACTTTTCCGGAAAAAATAAATCTAAAAATGGATCTCCAAACTCTCTAATAATATAATACATAACTTGATTTCAAAGTCTAATTTTAGATAACCATCGCCTAACATTTCAAGGCGTGACTTGACTTGAAAGTCTGTGCTTCTTAGCATCTTTTGATCGGTAGAATATTTAGAGCTCTTGGGCCTAATGGTTAAGAACATGTGTTTCCTCCTAAGAGATCACATGTTCATATCCAAAGGGGGTAGGGTATGTATACCTCCTTAAGGTTAGCAGTAAAATCGTTAGACAAAGGGAGTCTCGTACACACACATATACATACTATTTCTCATCTTTGACATGAGTATACATTTTCTGTGAGTACATATTAAGACAAATTGACTTGTTTCATGTGTAATATTTGGTTACATGCATATATACACTTAAAATTTTGATTTTCTAATAATTTTTTTCTAATATTATTTTTTTATTTCTAAATAGTATATTTTCTCTTTTAATAAATAAAATATTTTTTTTATATAATTTTAATTTAATATAAATCAAATTATAAAAAATGATATTTTCTTTCAAACATATAATTTTTTATAATATATATGTTTAATGATATTTTCTTCAAACATATAATTTTTATAATATATATGTTTATATATATATATATATATATATATATATATATATATATATATATATATAAGCATATATATATGTTTATATTTAATCATAATTATAGTAAAGTTTTTCCTATGAGGAGTTGATACGGAGGCAGGAAGTTGTGGTAGATACTTTGTGTAGGTTCCCAACTCACACATAATACAAATGGGAGGTACGTTGGGTGACATATCATTCAACATGAATCTAAGAGATGTGTTGGACGAGTAGGTTCTTGGAAGCCATGAATGAGAACCCTTCTCTACCTCCCACAATTCTAGTTTAGAGTCGAACAGTCCTAGAGTGATGTTAGAATCTTTACATAGTCCACATGAATACATGGAATAAGTCAGTCATCAAATTCAAGAGGAGATGGAAAATATTGAAGAGGAAATTTGTCTGGAATGATGAACATAACATTCACAAATTGGAAATTGACACTGATATTGGCAACTAGATTCCATATCCAAGAAGCTCCAAGGAAAGGGATACCAAGTACTAGAGGATTTTCTACCTGTATTGAAAAATTAAAACCTTTATGGAACGTTTTTCCAGGATAGAGACAAGGATCTAGAGGAACTACTCACGAAACTAGAAGAGGTTAAACAACTCCAAGAGATAAGGACCACTCTCTCATCCCATGCCCAACAACCTATTGCTTTCATTGAAAGTGACCCTATGCCCCAACTTCAAGAGCACCTTGGGAAGGAAGGTGACCTCTCATCAACCTAACTCTCTTAATGTCTAGAATTTTTAGTCTCTATAACAACCTTTACATGACTTATATGCCTAACTATACAAAGAAAATTAGGCACTCAACTTGTCTTTACAATTTTATAAGTTTTAATGTAATTCATAACTTGACTTAAACTCTATGAATTGATAGTCTCATCCACTATTGTTGGTCTTGTGTCCCTAGAAATACGCCAACAAGATGATTTTGTTGTTAATTCTCCTTATTTTCTTAATATAAGTATATTAATTTGATTATAAAAAAAAATTGTAGTAAATTTTTAGCATATAAATATAAATTGTAAAAAAACTTACAAAATTTAAATTTTTTACATACAAATTATAAAGGAATTAAAAAAATTTATTTACACTCCAAAAAGTTGACAAGTTTTTAAACTCCAATAGAATTTATAAAAAGAAACTTTTTTAAAATATTAGTTTTGGATCTATTTTAATTTTAATATTATTTATTTAATAAAAATCAAATTATAAATTTAATAAAGTTATTTAAATTTATATAAAATATTTTTACATATATATTTTACATAAATAATTAACTTTGATTTTATTAATTATTTATATATATTTGAGGGTTTCGAATTTGTATTAACGTTAGATGGTGACAATAGATGATGTATTTGTTTAATTACTTTTTAATTTATTAATAAGCATGATGGTTTTTAAAAGATTATCAATTACATTTTGTAATTTTTTTCAAAACTAATTTTTCTCCTACTTAATTAAAGTTGGACCTTTCTATTTTTTTCCCTCGATACTATCCCATTGTGTAAACATATGTATAATAGTGATATTTATTTTCAAATAAACAATTAATAATAATTATTTAGGAATAATAATTGAACTAATGATGTTGGTGGTAGTGATGGTGGTTAATGTTCATTAGGATCAAATTTGGTTTATTGGTTTGCTTTATATTTTTATTTTTATGCTCGAAAATATTTAAGAAAAGCATTCATAAATCACCATAGTTTTGATAAGTTAAAAGTTTAGGAAGGTCAATATTGTAACAAATCTTTTGAAATTGTGATCTAATGTGGGTGTACATAGGATATTCTAAGAGAAATTGTTTTTCATTCAATTCTCTTAGTCTCAAAAATGATAAATTATTTTGATACATGATATTTTAAGAATTGTCCAACACCCTATTTGAATATGGATCTCATGTGAGTTTGCTCTTATTTTAGCAATGTTGATTGACTTTTGATATTGTAGATTAGATTTAATCACCTTATTATAGTATCTTAAGTTTATATCCTCTAATTCTTTATCGTACCACAATTTCTCCTTAAATTTAGATGTAATAATATTTTTAATATTAATGTTATTTTGCAGAGTGGCCTCTTGCTTTATTCCCCAATGATTTAGCCAAGACTTGACATCTTTATGTCAACTTCGTTTCAGCCACATGTGGCTTTTACTAGAATTTGAACCAATATTAAGAAGCCTCTTGTCTTCTATGCCATTTATCTTGCTCTTATGCATTAGGTACCTAGTCATAGCCATGCTCTCCATGGAGGAAAGACTTATTTCTATGAGAATGATAGGATAGGGTGTATTGCCTTTGATTTTTACAATAAAAGTTATTAAACACTTTTAGATTTACTCTATCTCTCTCTGCAACTCACTAGAGATGTTGGGTGAAATCATGAAGATGGGTTACATTTTTGCTTGTTTTATGAGAAAAAAAACTATATTTTCACAAGTTATTCAACTTCCGACATACAAAATTATTTTTTTTATTTAGAATTTCACTTTACAGTTAAGAAAAAACTTGTGAAGAATTGTGTTAGCTTTCCAATGACTATTTTCCATTTTTTTTTATCACAATTTGATATGTCAATTTGACAATTGTTTAACAGTATGTTCCTTAAACATGAAATGAATGATAATGAGATACTTATTTGTACAACAATGTATCTATTATTAAACTTATGTTTTTAAGAAACGAAATATACTGCAAGAATCTACAGAGACTCTATTTTTTTATGACTATAATTTTGAATCTAACGGATGAACATTATAATTTCTAGAATTTTTTGAAGTTGACCAAGATGAAAATGTTGCAGATTTTAAACACATGTTTTTCTACACGTTGTATCTATCTTAATTTTTACTTAAAACTAAAATTTAAATATACTCTTTTGAAAAGAACAATTTAGGGATTATAAATATATTTTTTTCCAAATTTTTCACTGTATATTTTTAGAGATACCGATATTTCATTTCACTGAATCATAATGTCTGCTGAAAATATTATGTTGTGGTTTTTTTTTTAAATTAAATAAAATTAGATAAAAATAAAGAAAATGAAAACAAATTATAGGTATTGAAGGTAGATTCAATTTTTGAAATGTTGGTGTCATTTTCGAAACCAAATTCTCTGTATTTGCAGGAGTCTGCAACCTCCGAAGTTCAGTTAATCTTGGGGCAATACTATGGTTTTAGCTTTCAGTCCAAATTTCCTTTTTTCGGCCGAAATAATATTTCGAAAGACTAAAATCTAACGGAAACTGTAAAAAATGAACGGTTTCCAAGTCTTTCGGCCGAAAAACTATTCTTTCGGTCGAAAGACTGTCGAAAGAATTTCGATCACCAGGAAAAATGAAATGACACGTCGTATAATTTTTGTTTGCACCAAATTGTATAAATAGGCTTTCGGTCGAACACATTTAACACAATTCATCGAACAGACAAAGAGATATAAGCTCGAAGATAGGGATTTCAAAGCATTTCTATTACTGATTGCAGCTTTGTATTCTTTTCTTTCTTTATTTATTTCCTCTGTTCCATAGGCTAAATCGGAAGATCGATATCGATACATGGTGGTTTTCTATAGCACTTAAACAAAGTTTCGAATTATCTTTTTTATTTTTGTTGAATAAGGTAAATGATATTTGTTCAAATTTTTATTGGAATAACAATTTTTATGTTGAAAGATAAATGTTGAGCATCTTTTCAAGGTGAAGTCTTTGTTGAACATATATTTTACAGATAACTATAAAAGTCATGGGAAACAAATGTTTGCGCAAGAGAAAATATGATTGCACTCGAGATGATACTCGCCAAATCGAACAAAGTAAAGAGCTTTATCGGAGAAAGAAAATCAGTAAATACCTTCCTTCATCTTAAATTTTAATAAAGGGCATCCTTTTTCAACTCTCTTTTAAAATTAGCAACTAAAGTCAGGGAATGGGTAAGTGAAGGCGGTTGTCAAGGGAGAGTCGTTCAAGGCAGAAATGAAAGTTGTTAAGGGTTAAGGGAATTCACCTTACTCTAATCCACATACTGGAATGCTATTAAACAACGCTATCAAGCCAAAAATATCATTGCCAGATTAATAGAGCTATCGGGATTAAAAGGTTTGCCACTTAATGCAGAAGTGATAGTTGGTGTCCTTGTACAACGGGTTCATGCATTGGTCAAAGCCATTCATAAAGGCACGAGGTGGCTGTCGCATGGTAAGGAGTGGTTGCGCATAAGAAAAATAGATAGTAAAGTAAATCTTCAGCGCTGAAAACTCTAAGGCCCCGAAGGTTTAAATGTATGTATATAAAAAATAAAAAATAAAAAATAAAAGATAAAATCATGGAACGAATTCCATATAACAATACAATAATTTAATAGTGTAAGTCTACAGAGTAAAGGCACGAGGGTTGTGATCCATGGGATAAAAACTCTCTATACATGCATGCCAGAAGGGAAATTTATTTTTATATGCTGTCCAAATGAATAGTATTCATTGTACCGGTTCATCTGAAGGCAAAAGGTGAACTGTAATTAACCTTTTTAACGAATGATCGACTGTCCCTAGAAGTTATTTAGGCTGGTAACACTCATCTTGAAATAACTCATGTGTAGGTTTGTAGGTTATAGGCTCTTGAATTCTAGGCTCGACTTACACCTCCTTCCAGGGTGAAAGCTTCTCTACAGAATGTTGAGTGGAGGCAGTTTTAATGGAAGAGATCAGAGATGGCACTGCGTGCTTGTCTCCTATCGGCAAGCGAACATCCAGTGATAAACTTCTATAAGGAAGTGGATGGACAGGGCTTACATGGTTCTCAATAAGAAAGAGCATGTCTAAAGAACAAAGAACCTCGTAAACATGCCTGACAATGACCAAAATGATCCATTATTGTTCCAATCTGTAGGAGGGCACCACGGTAAGAAGAAGTAGAGACAACTCCCCTAAAACCTATAGCATTCAGGACCTACTAATAATAATAGGAGTATTATGTTGATGAAGCAGAAGTAGGCTTTGCACCATTCTGGTTCCTTAACAAAATAAAAGTGATGTCGAAATTATTAGGCACGAGCACTGTGCGCGTTTGGCCAAGAAGAAAAGAGAGATAACAACTCCAAGATGGAAACAACACATAGTCCAACATGAACTTGTAATAATAGGATAAAAAAAATGCAGGCAAAGGTGGGCTCAGGCTCAATGAGCCACAGGAAGAAGGAGAAAACCTTCGAAATGAAAACAACACCACCAACATTAGATCGCAATGACCCATTTCAATTTATTTTGTTTCTCGCTTTACAACATTCACTATCTAACCTTGAATGCAGATGTGCAGGTGTACACCTTACGCAGACTTATAATTTAACTGGATTGCATCAACGCGACAGTCTCAATCACTTCATTTATGGTCCAGGCTTTACAACAAGGACAATCTATCCATGAACTCAGATATGCATGTGTGCAAGCAATACACAACTCAGAAATTAAGTGTTTCTCTGGCTTCAGGATGCAAACATGAAGATGTAGATAGGAATCCAATGGTTTCCCAACACCGGAATACCAAACATGAAAAGAAAAATACAGACATGAAGTTATTTCTTTTGGGCCAGAATACCCATGCCACACATCATTATACCTAAATTCTCTATCACTCAATCGCTACCACTGGAATGGTAATAAACATAAGTCAATTTTCACTTTTAATAAATTTAACATGGTCGGGTCAACGCATCAGGGGCAAGAAAAACAAGCATTTTACCTGCCCACTACACAATGCAAAACTAATTTATAATTCCTACAACATTTTATCATTCAACAAGAAACATACCGTTGCCTTTTCGCCTTCCCTGAGTGTTGTCCACCCGCTCCGTGCTTCTCCCGCTCACCGACCATCGAGACTACACCGATACCTCCCAGCCAACACTAGGGGTACTCTGCTTCCCCCTTAGCCCCCCGAGCCGCAAAGGGGCCACACACTCTCCAAAGGGTACTTCTAGCTCCCAGCTCACCTCGCAAGGTCGAGCTACCACTCCTCTCCGAGCTAGGAAATCCCAACTCCCCACAAGTAAATTAGTCAAGTTTCTAATCTGGCAGCGTAACGTTACGCTAACAGCCGATCCCCCTTCTTTCCCCTCCTTCCTCTCTTTTATACAGTTTTAGAACTTCAAATCTTTCCCTAATCTCATTTAATTTAAGTTTTAAATAAAAATCTTCTAAAAAATCTCCATCGTACAAGTGTCATTCATCCCCCACATTCCTCCAATAATTATTTTCTTTAATTTATTACATTGTCTTATTTCCCTCACCCACCTAGAGTTACTCTTAAATTTACTCCTAGGTGTCCCTAGATTCCCTTACAGGTTTTAAAGACTTTCCCTAAAATGAAGTTGTTAGTTTAGTTCAATTTAGAAGGTTCTTAATTGCAGATTCTTTACTAAGTTGACCTCTTCCTTTTTACCATAAGTTCCCCTCTTTCCCTTTTTATGTTACCTCCATCCCCTAGTTTCCTAAATTTTATAATTTCCCTCTTTCCCCTTTTTATTAGAGCTAAAAACGACAGTTGCAATTAACCCCTTTTCCCTTTTATTATTAATTCAACATTATCAAAAGTTAAAAATAATTAATTTCTTATTTATATATATWTTTTTATCCACCGATTTTATTTAATTTCTTACTCTTTTCATTTTACCCCAAAATTTATGAATACCAAATTATTACATAAGGGGTTTTTATTTTAAATTTTATTATTATAATTTTATATAGATATTTTCTCAAGGGTAGACAAAACCTTACCCCTAGCGAATTTTTTAAACTTAGGACTTAGATTCTAACCTGGGCGACATTTAAACAAGGGAGTTGTTTTAAATTTTCTTAAAGTGTTGATTGTCTTAGGGCCATCTAGGTTTGTTCCTTCATCATCATCAACGTGACGTTCCCTTCAGGACGCACTACATGCTCCAAGGGTGCCACTCTCCTCTTTTGTTTATTTTACACGACATGCCCTTCAGGACGCACCACGTGCTCCAAGGGTGCCACTCGCTTCTTGACTGATTGGTAGACATCAATAATGCCTGGAGTCAACACTCCATCAGGTGAACTTGTGGGAGACTAAGGGCTTCTAAGGAATAATGGCCCTACCTTATTGCACGCCCCTTAGAATCATTGCAAGCGACTATCGCAATCTGCCCTCGCGGCATCGTGGGTCCTCTCGAACTAGGTAATCATTAACCTATAGTTCGAGCCATGATGGGAGTACTAGTAGGCTTTGGCAGAGATGTTGTCCACACCTCTCCCTCAACCTCTCTGGTAGTCGTGTGTGGCCCCTTTACTCCATATCTGAGTCTGGTCGGCAAGCTATCGTCAGCCTGCATGATCAACAATCATGTCAAACATGTCCACATCATATCATCTAATCAAATGTACTAAAATCATAGTAAAACAATCAAACCCTAATATAAAACTCCCTGACTCGATCTGGAGTCCAAGGGTTCCGTCAATGCCTCTGCATCCTCAAGGTCCAAAACCTTGCACACTCAGTAAAACCAAGTCAATAGAACCTGTTAACTCTCAAAAACGCACCGGCATTTTTGAAGGAAAGATGCCTAATCTTGTAGGAAACAATTTTCCAGCTTCCCTAGCTCCAAATCAAAATCTTATTGCATCATTGGAAAGCTTATGATCTGTAGTTAAAAATCGACTATTTGAACGTGTAAAACATACATTCCACGGCTGAGAAAATTGATTTTTACCAAAGGCAATTTTTTGCTGGAAATTCTGACTTTCGGTGGTTTAGGCGAACAGGACGACTGTTCATTAACCACTGAAAGATGCGATTTCGGTGGTAAATTCGCACAGAATCTTTCCAGTCAACCACCGAAAGCCTGTTTTAACCAGAATTTTCAAAATTTCGCCCAGGTTAGGAATTTTTGAAGCATAATGAGATGAAACCTCTTGGAATAGACATGTGGTGAATTATCAAGTCCAACACAATAGTTAGTTCTGACAAATGGTGGAGAAAGGAGGTGTTTCAAAGGATATGGACAATTTATGTTGAACATAAAATTAGGATATTCTGCCACCTCAGCAAATTCGAATTTTGCCTCTTAGAAGAGTCACTAGTCAGCCTTGGGAGGCTGTGCTTCA